>JARKIC010001947.1:0-86456 GCA_029378375.1 Mycena olivaceomarginata
GAATCTGCACATGCACAGATTCAACAAATTTCGGGTCGTAGAGCATATGTATAATCTTCGAAAGATATTCGAGGCAGAAGGTATGCAGGAACCCCAGAAGGTCGGCGGGAGGAGTCCCGGGACAATACAATCCTGCATGTAGGCTCTTCAAGGCGTCGCAAACGCTCGTCTTCAGAATGGTCGTTCAGATTGGGCACGGAGTATCCAAGGTTGCCGTTGTGAAGATCTGGAAGAGTCAAATAACTCAATCCCCTGATCCTGGAAACACTGCCACCTTACATAGTAAACACATAGGTGTAGACCACCAGGTGTATAAATTTCGGAGATCTACTACTACTCCGGTGTAATTCTAACGACGCCCTCGGAAGACATACCAGTAGTTGCTACTGTACAGCGCGAGCATACCTTGCGCGAGCTTGATCCCCTTGTTGACGATAGGAATGACACCCTTCCACTTATTCTCCTGCACCTCGACCACAAAATCGACGCCGCGCGCACGGTGTCGCAGCAAGTCGGCCTCCATCCGGGCCTCACGCTCCGAGTACGCCGTGAACAGCGCGGGGACCTCTAGTGCGCAAATTGCGTCGAGTGTAGGCGCCCACGACGCCGTCTCAACCTCGGAGCACCCTGTATTGAGGCCAACGATGAAGTCCGGCCGTCTGCCCGGATTGGCCGCGAGGAAACAGTGGTATTCCGTCGCGTGAAGCGCCCAGCGTCGGCTCGCGCCGCGCGCTTTGCACGAGTCGCATGCGAGATTGGGGGAACTGGGCGCGCCGGGGACCGCCGTTTCGGGACCCACATAGTGGATGTTGAGTTCGCGCAACGTCGTGAAATGGTGCAGAATCTCCTCGGTCATGCCGCGGGTGGAGAGTTCACGGCTCGACGCCGCCACGACGTGGATCTCGAGGGCACGGCGCTTGGCGATGTCCTGGATGCTCGCCTCGAGGCCTGCGATGACAGTGAGCGGGATCGACTCCGCTTCGGTCGACATCTGGCCAACCGCTTGAACGGCCATGGGATGGAATGTCTGGAAGGAGTCTGCTGCCGACCGGTACATGGCAGTTATGTCAGCCGAACCGCTGATCTCCCTCGAGAGCTCGCGGTGAAAATGGTCGAAGCTGGTGTAGCGGGAGAGAGGCACATATGAAACGACGCGGCTGAGGAGACGGGCAGCGCAAAGCGGTCGAGGGGACGCAGACTTCCTGCGTGCGATGTGATAATCAATTTGCGTCCGCTCCGTTGCGTGCAAAAGACGAAGAGTTTCGCAATCCCCTGCGAATGCACGGTATACAGTGCTTTTTTGCAGGTGTCTGAACAGTAGCGAACTAAGTGCACTTTGTAGCACGACGCGAAGGGCTGGAAGACGGCGGCCTGGGATGGCGTCTTGTAGGCAGACCTCACACACAACTTCGTGTCTTGATGAATCGTCGTTAGTCAAAGGAAATCTCATAAATATTTTGCGTACTTGACGATATTGTCACAGCAAGCCTCACACGGCTCGTGTTGAGTGGGATCATCGGATTGAAGCATTTTCTTCCTGATATTCTAAGATGCATTGCCGGTGGTGAGCATAAAAATAAATGGAAAGGAGGCAGAAGACTCACCTGATGAAAACTGAGTTCTAAGAGACTCAGGGCTCTGTCTCCGACGACCTCTTTGTCGTACTTGTTGACCTTTTGGAATCGAGGGCAGAAATTCTTGTGGCGAGGCTTCCAATCTTGCTTTGGCACGACGCGCTACCTGAGATGATATGAACAAAATATGTGGCAGTGGCAGACCGGCTCCACCTACAATAAGAGACACGTCGACAAGCTGAACACCGTTGCAAAGGACGTTGAAGAAGGAATCTTCAGCGGTAGGCTGATAGCACCACGAGCACAAGCGATCACCCGCAACTTCGATGGCAGTATGTTGGGGAACGTAGACACAAGGCGGAGGGTTATGTGTGGACAGGGTGGTTGTTGTAGTAGTAACCTCGCTATCCAGTCCGGATGGAGACGCGACGGTTACGCGGTGTTTGGTTCGGGCGGGTTATCACGGTTCACGGTGTATATACCAGAGGCCTGCGGCCGATTCTCTTCAGTCTGAAGAGAACGGTCGCAGGTGAGTATCTGTATATTATTCTAATATATTTAGTCTGAAGAGAACGGTCGCAGTTACCCTGAACTCTTGACGTACAACAGGTTATGGGCACCCAAGACGCTTCCAGCACGACACGCTATGCTTTCAATTTGCTTGACAGTAAAAATTGGAAAACCTTTTCATTCAAAGCAAAGAACAAGTTTGAAGATGAAGATCGCTGGGAAGTACATCAGCGAGCCGCCTGTCCCGGAGATGATAACCATCCAGAGCCCAGCATTGTCGCCCGGCACCGGGATGATAGACATCGAGGTTGTCAACCCCGCGTATGCAGCCTGGGCCGAGGGCAATGCGAAGACAATGCGCAGGATCGTGGAGATGGTCAGCGACGACCAGGTGCCGTACATCGAAAACGCCACAACCGCCGCCGAGATGTGGAATAATCTTCGCTTGATATACGAAGCAGTGGGCATGCAGTCCATGATTGCGGTACACAACAAGCTTTCCACAATCAAGTACGCGGGGATCCAGAGCGGACCCCTCCAAACCCACATCGACATCATTCTGGGTTACGCCACCGACCTAAAACGCAGAAACGACGGGCTCACCGAGTCTAAGCTACTCCAGCTCGCACTCAAAAGTCTTCCAGAGGCATTCACTTCCCTCGTCCAGACCATTTCGGTCGTCGCCACCCCGCACACCACCTTGAGGACAGTCACCCCAATGCTCCTCGAGGAAGAAGTGCGCCAGCAGGGTGTTCTTGCGGCCAAGCTTCAGGAAGAGCACGCACTCAAGGCTCATACAGAGAAGCTTGCGTTGGCGAAGGCCCTCGAGGACGACATCGCCGCGAACGCAGTCAAGGCATACATTGCGACGCAGAGAGGTTCTTGGCGTGGACGAGGCGGACGCGGTGGTACTGGTGGTGGACGCGGCGGCAGTGCCGGGGGTGATTGGAAGAAGAACGTAACGTGCTACGGCTGCAATGGGAAGGGACACATCGCACGCGATTGTCCGCTGGGTGCAAAGGACCAGGCCAAGGAGAAGTTGCGCCTCGCGCAGCTAGCATTTGATGCAGTCAATGACGAAGATCACCCAAAAGTACTTCTCACGAAGGAGACCACCAAAGTTCTTCGGCCCGATGCGCTATTCGTGGACTCGGGCTCGTCGTGTCACCTGAGAGGGACCGTGCCTCATTCATCACATATACCGTCCTCAAGAAGCCGATCCCTATCCAGCTGGGAGACAACAGCGAGATCTTTGCAGTGGGCACGGGTACAATGCGCAAATATGTCAAGAATCCTGCCGGGACCGATACATGCATTTCACTCGCACCTTGCACGTCCCCAAGCTTGCCGGCTCGCTGCTGTCCGTTGGGCAGCTGACAGCCATTCCTGGTGTCAAGCTCGAATTCGAGGGAATACTTTGCCTCATCAAGCTGCGCGGCAAGCTAATCTGCCATGCCTCATTCAAGGATGGTCTCTATGCGCTTGAGCTCGCGGAATACGACTTCATCCGCTGCATCCTCCGCCGCCTACCCATCTGTGCTGAAAGCGAAAACACTTACTCCCGCTGGTAAGCGCCTCGACATTCTGACGCTGCACCGGCGCCTCGGCCATCTGAATTTTGCCGACCTCAGGAAACTCTGGGCGTCAAAGATGGTCGATGGGATGGATCTCGGGGCTTGGGACGATGATGTCTCATGTGAGTCGTGTCTTTCGGGGAAAACCGCGCGCAAGCCATTCCCAAAAGGAGGGAGGAGGCGCGCTTCTCGTGTTCTAGAACTCGTACACTCGGACATTTGTGGACCGTTCCCGAATTCCATTGGCGGCAGCTGTTACTTCATCACCTTTGGTCGACGACACAGTGCACATGTCGAAGTGGATTTTCTGAAAAAGAAGAGGGACGCTCTCGCGAGCTTCCGCGCATGGAAGGCTCGCGTGGAAAAGAAGACCGGGCAGAAGGTCGGAAAGATTTGTACCGACAACGCTAGCGAATTGACGTCCGAATTGAGTTTGGAGGCCTGGCTTGCCGGGGATGGCATTGTGCATCAGACAACGGCACCATACAGTTCGCAACAGAACGGTGTTGCAGAACGCATTAACCGCACGCTCGAGGAGGGCGCTCGGGCGAACTTGACTGAGGCGGGGCTTTCAATTGGTTTCTGGCCGACGCCGTTGCGTATGGGGCAACAACCCGAAACTTCTGTCCGACGCGGTCGTCCTTGGATGGGCGCATCCCGGAGGAAGTGTGGGAGAATGAGCGCCAAGACGTAAGCCACTTGCGCCCATTTGGTTGCGAGGTCTGGGTGTCAGTGCTTCCGGTGAAGGGGCGCCCAGCGCTGGCAAATCCGGGAATAAAATGCATTTTACTGGGGTACTACACACTCCCAGGTACGGAGTCGAAGGCATACAAGTTGCTACGACCGGGTCAATCGGAAGGTCTACAAAACCAGGGACGTGACCTTTTTTGAGCGCGGACGGAGTTCTGGATGGACTGAAGTGATAACGGATCTTCGAAATCTGCCGCCCATCGTCCCGATACCTCCTGCTACTGCCGATGAGACCCTTGACCCCCGACACTGGTGACCCCGACATTGCTGTCCCTGACGTGGATGTGTTGTCGGAAGCAGATGAATTGCCTGACTTGGATCAAGGGGAGCCGGACCTGGAGCCTGAAGACTACGCACCTGAAGTTGAGGAGCCACTACCACCGCGCACGCGGAGGCTTCCCACACGCCTTCAGGGCATGCTTGACGAGCGACCGAAGCTGCCGAAAGGCCGCTATAAGCACAAGGATGTAGTGTCAGTGCCAGCAGAAGCTGATGCAGCGGACGCACCTGTGCTTGAGGAGGAGGAGGAGCAAGAGTTTTCAAGCACAGGCTCGTGCTGCGCGGGTCCCTGAGCCTCCCATCGTCGTCCCGTTGACCCTTCAGGCAAGCAATGGCCAGTGCAGAGTCGGAGGGGTGGGCCAATGCGATGGCAGCCAAATTTGGCTCGCTTGTGGACACCGGGACCTTCGAGTACGCGAATCTTCCAGAGGGCAGGAAAGTTGTAACTTGCAAGTGGGTCTTCAGCGTCAAGCGGAACCAGTGGAACGAGTTTGAGCGCTTCAAAGCTCGTCTCGTGGCGAGAAGATTCACCCAAATATTTGGGATTGATTACAATGAAACCTTTGCCCCTGTCGTCAAATTCACCTCTCTTCGCGTTATGTTCGCTGTCGCCGCCTACTATGGCCTCACAATCTACCAAATGGACGTTGTCACTGCCTTTCTTAATGCCGAACTCGACGAGGAAATTTACATGTCCCAGCCGCCCGGTCTTCCGCCGAAACTCAATGCACAGGGTGATGAAATGGTACTGCGGCTTCACAAATCTATCTACGGCCTCAAGCAAGCCTCCCGGCAGTGGTATCGCCTCATAGACTCCATTTTTAAATCCCTCGGCTTCACACGTCTCCAATCCGACCACAGCATTTACCTTTGCCGACGTGGAGACATCTTCGTTGTCATCGCGCTTTATGTCGACGACTTGCAAGGCGCCACCAATGACAAGCTACCTGGGATTCTGTCAAATCAAAGCTCTCAGCGCGTCTAAAGATGAAGGATCTTGGCGTTGCATCTTACTGTTTGGGGCTTGAGATCGAGCAGGATCTTGATGCCGGAACCGTACGGATTTCCCAACGAAAATATTTCGAGGGCATACTGGAACGATTTGGGATGGCTGACTGCAGGCCTGTGTCCACTCCGTTCCCTGTCGGCACAAAATTAACCAAAGATATGTCGCCGAAAACTGCCGAGGAGCGGAAAGTTATGGCCGGTAACGATTACCTGGGCCTACTTGGATGTGTCATGTACGGGATGTTGGGCACGCGCGGTGACCTCGCTTTTGCTGTGGGAGTCGGGAGCCGGTTCAGCTCGAACCCCGGTATTGAGCATTGGAACGCGCTAATGCATCTTTTGAGATACATTAAAGGTACACTCGACCTTGGCATCACCTACCGCCGCGGACCTGGGCGCTCGACAGCGCCCATCTCACAATCCCTGAAATGTTACACCGATGCAGATTGGGCCGGCGACAAGGATAAACTGCGGTCGACCTCTGGCACAGTTGTGCTCCTTGCTGGCGGCGCCGTATCTTGGATCAGCCGCTTGCAAAGTGTTGCCGCGCAATCCACGATGGAAGCCGAATATGTCGCAGGGAGCCATGCAGGCAGGGAGCTTGTATTCGTCCGGAATCTGCTTGGTGAGCTACTGGAAAAACCCTTGGATCATCCGTCGCCGATGCACTGCGACAATCAGTCGGCCATATCAGTTGCTGAGAATCCCGTGATGCACGACAAGGCCAAGCATATAGCGCTCAAATATCACTATATTCGTGATCTCGTCGAGAACAAAACTATGACCCTCCACTACTGCCAGTCGGACGCCAATCCCGCGGATCTACTCACCAAAGTTCTTCCCCGCGACACTACTTCCCGACTTCGCCGCATGATTGGCCTGGACTTTGCTGGTGCTACTGGATAGCGCGGTCAGGGGGAGTGTTGTAGTAGTAACCTCGCTATCCAGTCCGGATGAGACGCGACGGTTACGCGGGTGTTTGGTTCGGGCGGGTTATCACGGTTCACGGTGTATATACCAGAGGCCTGCGGCCGATTCTCTTCAGTCTGAAGAGAACGGTTCGCAGGTGAGTAATCTGTATATTATTCTAATATATTTAGTCTGAAGAGAACGGTCGCAGTTACCCTGAACTCTTGACGTACAACAGTGGTAAAAGAAAAGACGAGACAAAGACAAAGAAAGTTTGTGTTGATTTGATTCAGAAGTTGATCGGAACGGCAGCCTCTGATGTCCGATCAGCTGGGGAACCTCTCCGCTTGGTTCCCCGGATGTCTGCGACTCGAGCACAGTCATTCCCTTAGGGGTCTAACACCGTATGCATTTTTTTCTCCCCTGGTTTTACTGCTCCTCCGAATCGACTTGAACCTGCAAGTAAAGGTGGCAATGCCAACCCGAAGAAATTCTCTACTGCAACCCATGGCCACTTTCAACTCAACCCGAATCGTAGATAGATATAGGTCGACTCGTTCGCCACAATTCTGCGCTTCGGTTCCAGGCTCTCTGTCGGGAATCTTCCGCCCCCAGGAACCTCCCCGTTTTCGTCCAGTATCACTTGCCCTTGGCTCTTGGAAGTTGGCGGATGACACACCTGGACCGCCAGCGGCGACCCGCAATTCCTGGGAATCCGTTCACACTTGGAACGGCTTATTCCGTGCCATTATCTACATCTACTTTGGGGCGCTGCAACTTGGCAACGTTGCAATTGTTGGGCCTGGGCCGCAGCACGTCTCGAAAGATGTCTAAGAGTCTAGGCCGATTCGCTTGTCTCTTGCCTCCGCCATGTCTCATGCTCTCGGAGCACTTCTATTTCAACCTATCACCACTTGTACACAGGGACATGGAACAGAACCAAATTCGATGATTCCAGCCCCGACATCGTCGAAGGATGGCCTAGAAAAGATCAACTCACCTTTTGAGCTCGAGCTGAGTATTTGCTGTATCTCTTCTGACAATGCTGCACCTCGGTTACATGTACAGCGGAAGTCTGGAACCTTTCAATCTTTCAATTCTCGTCAAGAATTTAACACAGCGGAATATAAATTAGCCGCACTGCCGTCGCGACGATTCACCAATTCTTCAATCATGGCTCGGTCAAATTTCCTACTTCAAATGAAAAGAAAGATTCGATGATTGAACTGCTCAAGCGCTAGATTGGAGGAAGGTTAATGTATGCCCGGTGGAACCTCGTTCCGTCCCATGTTATTTTGCATCAAATTGCCCTAGTCGGTTCGAATTCGGATCCGTTCAATTTGCAAGACCGAGCCAGCGTACCCAGCTAACCATCTCGGGCTATGCATTTGAAACATTAGACCATTTCAAGTTTTGAACAAAGACTCCAAGTTCGCTCGCCGGCCCACAGCGAGGGCACTGGTCCCGAATTCTTTTCAAAAAAAAAAAAGTAATGCGGGGACCATAGCAAACATACGTGTGCCTATGTAATTAGAACGGACAAGAAACTTTTTTTTGTGTAGTACTGTAGGACGTTGTTAGCGCCAGGAAAAAAACGAACAATTTCCAAATCATACATTCACCCATCAAAGAGACCTTCGCCAATGGAAATGCCTTGGCAGTAGGAATCTTTGGATCCTGATATCTCCCCAGTGACGCAGAGCTCCTCGAGTTTGCAGCCAGATTTCGCTGCGAAAGTGGACAATGTATCGACGCAGTTGGGCTCGAGGAATGATTCAGGGATTTTTGAGATTGCGGAGCGCGGGAATGACGAGCGTTCGAGATATCCCGTCACCGAACGGCCGGTGAGCGTCAACGACCGCAAAGATGGGAGGGTGATATCGGGAACACCAACACCGTCGTTGATGAGATTCAGCTCGCAATGCACGAGGTTCGACGCGTGCTGCAGAATTGGAACACATTCTCGCGGGAAAACCCGATGCAAAGTCAGCGCAGTCAATTGCGCCCAGGGTAACGCGAGCTTTTTAGCAGCATAGTCGTCGAGAACAACTGTGCGTAACAGAGGCACCTCCTGGAAAAAATTTGAAAGTGGGTAATCCAATGGCCGGAAGCGACAAACGTAGGCTCGAAAGCAGAGGCGTTGGACCTTCGAACATGAGAAGATGAGATGGGGAACGAACAAGAAGCTCCAAATGCTGCCACCGCGCGCGGTGTGGGACCAGTAGCGATAGTGCTTCAGTTGCGTGAAATGGATCGATGGCATCTTCGTCGAGGTCGAGGGAAAGCGGGTAACAACGAGACCTGCGCAACCACATGTTGCACAGGTCATTTTGGCGTTTAAAGGAGATGCGAGGGTCGGTTAGCGATATTGCCCTCCATAAAGCGGCGGTTTCTAAAGCTATTTCCCGCCAATGACGACAAATTTGAGTGAAAATCGTCGGCGAGCGAAGACCCAGCAGTGGGGGACAAGCGGGGTAGATTGGTAGGAAGTGGACAAATATCCCAGCAATGATTTCGGTTGGCAGCGCCAGAACTGGGTATCTGTAGGAATCGAGTCGCGGCTGGACCAGCTGCTTCTCAGATCGTAATTCCCCAAGGGGCCTCGTCCGAGCGCTCGAGCAACAAAATCTGGGCGTCAAGATCTGCAAACGCGAGCACGATCGGCAGCGAGTGAGCTCATGAGCGTCTGAGAAGTATCAAAAAAAAATCAAAACGGATACGCCTGGGTACACACCGAATTCGCGTCTTTTGTCGACGTGGTGGAAACGCAAAAACGAGAAACACTGTCCACTGATCTCATCTGATCTCATTCGGAAAAGTCCGTACCTCCAATTCTAATTTCTTGTGTGGCGTCCCCACACCCAAGTTGACGCTCAGACGCTGGTAAAAGTCTGACATATTGTCTAAGTATATCAGAACTACCTCTCATTTCTCACTCAACTTCCGCCTCAGTGAAGCCGCTCTAAGCGACTTTCCGACCATGTAAATACGTTGTAAACCTTCACTGCAGGACTCCCGCAGAAGGATTGTGTTATTCCCCTTCGTAGACATTCGCGCCCCCGGCCTTCGGCTTGGAACAAAAATAGCAAATCTAGTAGCGAGCCATTCGTCCCCATCATCAAACAAAGGATTGACTACAGGACCTGCACGACGCGGAGGACAGTCTAAAACTGGATTTGCATCGCATTGCAGCAAGCCGCAACAGTAACACTTCTATAACGTACCGACCGTCTCTTCCCCCAACCCATTGTGCAATGCTTTCCTCCCTTTATCCGGTGGTTTTGAGTGCTTTCGGTTTTGGGTTATGCGATGTTTTTGGAAATGGTCGGGTTCGTAGGCGCTACATACGCGGTGATGGGCCGTCCATAGATACAGGGATTAATAGGGAGCAGAGACGCGCAGAACGAGAAAGCGGGGTGTCTAACTAAATATTGCCGGGTCGACCGAAGAGAGGAGGAGCGGGGGAAGACGGGCTGAAGAGGTGCTGATGGTGGCGGGATGCGCATCCACGGGGATGCGGCGAAGGCACGAATTGAAGGGAAGACGGGCAGGGGCGGACGTGCGATGAATGATCGCGGGACGAGAGAGGCGGAGTGGGGAGGGACTGGCGGCGGGCCTTGACCGATTCCGCGACCGTCTCGCCCGCTGCAGGAGCAGTATCTTCTCGTGTTCCTATTTTCCTTTGGTTCGATATGGGATTTGGGCAGGGGTTTTTCCGATGCGGGGCGGGGCACGTTGATTACAAATTGAGAGAAAGGCGGACTTTCATTGACGCGCTCGCGGCTCGGCGCTTTACTAGTTTTGTCTATCCGGCCGATGCAGCTTTCATCCTGGATGTCGCGTTGGTGAACTGTGTCGCCTAAAGAGGAATGTCGACGTCGGCTGATTCCCAGTGAATCGATTCGAGGTAGTCGATGACACATGGCATTCCCGCGTCCCCACGGCGGACATTTTTGAGTCGCCCATCGGCGTCGCGGCAATCCTCACCAAAGAGGATATCAAAACGGCGATTGAATGTGCCACAAACAGAATCATCAATGCCTTGAACGGTGGTGATGACACGAACAATGTCGTCGGCATCCGAGGCCAATGGGATAGTCTCGGGGAGCTGAGCCGCAAGCTTCTTCATCTTCTTGAGATCGAGGATGGGTTTGGCCAATTGGCTGAAAGGCGTGAGATCGAGAGAGAAGACATTGACGCGTCGCGTGGGACGCGTCAAGCGGCCCGGGGGACTCACTGGCAAGAACTTGTTGATGGATGGCGCTACATAGGTACTTCACCATTGTTATTGTCAGAAAGTTTGGCGGCGGGAAGGCGATTTCGACGTGGTTTGGCTTTGGACTCCATTGCGGGGTGGTAAGTCAGAGAGCCTCAAACGCGTCCCGTCACAGTGTGACAGAATTTATGATCATGCTGGATTGCGCCAGATTGAGTGCTACTTGGGCAAGGATTGCGCAATATGCTGGATGCTCATGATTTTCGTCGCTCCGGTCGCGGTGGTGGACGGTGAGAAGCGCAACACAGCAATGACAGCACCGCGGACCGAATCAACCGAATGTCCCAATGCGGATGGGAGTCCAAGTCGCAAAAAAACAACCTGGGGCTAGTAGAAAAAATCCGTTTATCAGTTTGAAAACCGTTTACAAATTCTTTTCATAGATCAAACAAAACGAAGATAAAAATGGTAGTTTCCGTTTACAAACGTTTGCACTTGAACGGAAACTGTTCCGGGAGCCTTACTGCCGCCGCGAGAGCACTGGCGCGGTCAAATCCGCCTGCGCGAATGAGCGGCCGCGGCGCCCAGATCGTGCGCAGAGCATCGTTCGACTCGTGCGCGCCGACGGTGCCCTCCACGCGCAGCTCATTCCCGCTTATCCGCGGCTCGATGAGGTGCAGGTACGCAAGTGTCGGGTGGCGTGCAGCGAGCGCAGATACGAGGTAGCTGATGTCGGGAGGGGGGTCCTGCATACCCATACCTGCGACAGGTCAGCGCTGTTTCCATCATAAGCAGTGGGAAAGCATGGGCCCTACCGTGAACGGTGCTCCACGGGCTGAGGCGTATCGCGGTGCGCTCGGGCCCGACGGCTGCGACGACGGCGTCGACGACCCCCAGGACGAAGCGTGCACGGTTGGCGATACTCCCGCCATACGTGTCAGTGCGGGTGTTGGATATGTCCTACAAGAACTGGTCGGGGAGGTACCCATTCGCGGCTTCGGTGGGGTCAGCAGCGTGGTGCGATAAGGCAACACCTTACAGTATACTTCCACGCGTCAAATCCCGCTGCGATGGTGTTCCGCGCCGCCTGGGCATATATGGCGACGAACGCCTCGATTTCGGCCACGCTGAGCGCGCGCGGACGCGCACTTCTGCCCGTCAGCGGCACGTCCGACGCGGAGACGTACGGGAAGGTCCGGCCTCGCGCCATGGCAGCCAGCTGCGTGGGCTCCGCGACGCGCCCCAGTGCCCACAGCTACATGAAGATGAAGGAGCCCTTCGCGTGTACCGCCCCGCCACCTGCATTCATTCATTCGGTCAGCCAGCGCACCCCGCACTGCGGCGTCCACACCTCTCTCCAGGCGCCGATCTGTGCCGGGCTCCATATGCCCGGCACGTTTTGCTAGCCCGCGACGGCTGCCCGCCGGCGCGTGGAGCGATGAGCGTGGCCTCGGTAATAAAGAGCGTGCCGGGGCGGGTGGCGCGCTGGGCATAGTATTCCGCCACGAGGGTACGGGATATGCTCCGCGCTGGCCTTGCAGCGCGTTAGCGGGGCGAGCACGACGCGATGCTGCAGTGCGACGGTTCCGATTTCAACGGGCTCGAATAGGCCGGGAGCCATTGGGGAATAGAGAGAGGTGCTAGTTGTGGCGCAGGCCGAGGAATCGAATTTCCATGTAAGTTAGGCGGTGCGATCCTCTCGGATGTCAGGTCAGTCTCACGGGAGAGGTGTGTACCAAAATAGCGTGTTATCAGGACACTAAAAATTTTGCGTTTATCCTTCTTCACTTCGAAAGTGATGTCCTCCTTTTCGGCGCTCCGACTCGGATTGCAAAGATCCTTACCGCTACGGCAACTTTGCCAGAAAGAGCACTCCGATCACCGGGATAATGTAAATTGAACTCGGGTTAGTTCTCATAGTTGAGAAATTCAAATGAATGCCTCCTTCGTCTGTTTGCTCAGGATCCGACCGTCTCGCACAAATTTGTCGCAAGATATATAAACAGCTTTGTCCAAGAGACAATGATAACGCTCCCGCAGAACACCAGCACAATGGAACTTGAAGGGATCGCAATAGTGGGTCGTCGCCGTGAACTCCTTTGACTTCACTGATCCAGCATAGGTTGGACTCGCTGCGCAACTGCCATCTGGGCTCCTGTCTTCGACGGACTTTGACTACGCCTCCTTCTGGGACTTCCTTGTGACCAGCGGAAAGGCGTACGAGCCATTGGAAAATGTGTTACCGGATTTCGTTCGGTAGGCGAATAAAATTATCACGACCTGTCATATGATCATAGACAATTTTCTTTCAGGGCGAGCACGCAAGTCAAACTTCCGGCCCAAGGCAGCTTCCTAAAGAATGTCGCAAGCTTCGACAACATTTCTCTCGGCATAAGCACGAAAGACGCTCGAATGACCCCGTATTGCGCGAGACGTTTGTTGGATTTGTCCTTCCAGGCCCTGCTGGATTCCGGTATCGACTCGCGGCGCCGTAATATAGGATGCTTCATGAGCGGGAATAGGCCAGGGCACATGAATGCGCCGGTAAGTCATTTTGAGAAGCACAGTCGCGTCGTTCATTGAACCAAGCGGTGTTTAGGACGCACTCGAAAAAGGGATTGACGCCGAGGGGAGTTTCTCTGGTACACCGTATTCGATGGCGAATCGAATCTCCTACGCCCTCGATCTCACTGGACCGTCCCTCCAGTTGGACACAGCTTGCAGCAGTTCCCTCACGGCTCTCCACCTTGCCGCCACTGCGATCAGGCAAGGAGACTGTGAGGCTGCGCTTGTCGGGGCGGCGCAGATAAATCGAGAGTAAGTCAGCCATCCTAATGGAAAGATTTAAATCTTGATACATGATGTTCAAGGCTGTCCGAATGGACGACCTACGTGCAAGGCGGTATCTTGGCGGCGGACGGAATGAGTAGACCGTTGGATGCCGAGGCTGCCGGGTTTGTCCTGGTCTTGCATCACTGATCCGAACCTGACTTGTCTCTTCCCTCTGCAAAGATTCGGCCGGGGCGAAGCCGCGGTCGTCGTCGTTCTCAAGCCTCTGAAAGATGCGATTCGAGATCATGACCACATCTATTCTACGGTTTTAGGCTCGGCCATCAAGGCCACCGGGTCGCAGATGCCACTCTACGTTCCCAACGGCGTTGTGCTAGAAGAATGCATTCAGCGGGCGTATGAAAGATCTGGGCTCAGCCCTAGCGATGCGGACTACGTCGAGCTACATGCCACAGGTATTTCACTTCCAAGTTTTATTCCAAGAATGTCCTAACTCGCATCCAGGAACGTCTGTCGGAGATCCTATAGAGGCCAACGTAGCTGGACGGCTCTTTGCAAAAGACAAGCCTGAGGATGGTCCTATCGTTCTCGGTGCTATGAAAGGCAACATTGGGTATGCGTGGCACAAGCGATACTTGGCAACCTGCGCTGATTAACATCCAGACATCTGGAAGTTGCCGCCTTTCTTGCAGCACTCGTTAAGGCCTGTTTGATTTTCGAGCATGGCATAATTCCGCCTTCGGTTAATTTCTCTCGGCCAGCGACGACGATTAACTGGGAAACCCTCGACGTCACTGTGCCGGTGCAACCCATTCCACTTAGCTGCCGTTCGTCCTCGGGCAGATCGATCATCTCTATCTCGAGTTTTGGAATCGGTGGCTCTATGGGCCACGTTGTTGTGCAGGCGCCTCCCACCCCTATTCCAACTACGACTGAGGTCACGACAACGGCCCCGATTTTATTCTTGGTTGGAGGTTTGTCTTCGAGCGCGGTTAACGACATTTCGCACGGCGTCCTGGAACTGGCTGCACACGATCCCAAAATTCTCCGCAACTGCGCTGTGACGCTCTCCCGCCGCGCACGCCAGCTTCCATGGCGCAAGTTCTTCACAATCCCACCATCACTAAGCCCTACCGCTGATGCCGCGACCATCATACCCCGCGAACCCTTCCGCCTGGCGTATGTTTTCAGTGGGCAGGGCCCGCAGTATCTTGAGATGGGGCGCCAATTATTTGCGGAATATCCTGTTTTCCGAAATACCATCCTAGAGCTGGATGATGTCTACCGCCGCGTCACAGGAGCGTCCCTGATTGAATCGACTGGGTTATTCGCTCCCTCCGCATCACCTACAATTACACTCTCAGACCTTGGGTGGCCCACTATCCTCGCTGCCAGTTCCGTCGCCATGGTCCAAATCGCACTGTGCGACCTATTGAAATCGGTCGGCATTGTTCCTGATATGGTGGTGGGACACTCGGCTGGGGAGACTGCCGCTGTCTATGCGTCTGGCGCTGGTCCCAAGGCTATGGCCATCGAGATCGCAATCGCTCGGGGAGAAGCGATGACATGTACAGAAAGCAAGGAGGTCGGAATGGTGAGCCTCGGATGCAGTGCCCCACGGGCCGGGGAGCTCATCGCATCTGTCATTGCCAACGACACCGGAGTCCTGGAGGTGTCGTGCCTCAACGCCCCAGATTCCGTCTCCGTCTCGGGCACCGCCACTCTCCTCGACAAACTCGTTGACTTAGCCAGACAGAAGAATATCTTTGCGCAACGGATTCGCACCATGCTGCCTGCTCACTCCTCGTTCATGGACGGCATTAAATCCAACTACCTCGCCAAGATGAACGACATCTTTGCACGCTACCCTGGATCTCATGTACCCAAAATCCCTGTATATTCGACATGCCGTGCGGATCAGTTCGTCGACGCCTTCACACCGAGCTATTTCTGGGACAATTGCAGGAAGCCTGTCCTATTCAGCAAGGCAGTTTCTGATTTGCTATCTGCATCTCCCGTTTTTTTGGAGGTCGCCTGCCATCCTGTATTGGCATCGTTCATCCTGGCGCGGGGAGTCGTAGATAGCCGGGTGCTGTGCCCCATGCGCAGGCCTTCCGGAAAGACGAGACCTTCCGTGTCCTCGAACGAGTCGACATTGTTCTTGACTACTCTCGGCCGCCTGTCGCTCCTTGGATCGAATTCCCTTGATCTCAGTGGCCTCTATGGAGCGTCTGCATGTAAATCGAAGCTTGTCGAACACCCACTTGCTCCCCGTACCATCCCATCTCCCAAAGTATTGTCTTCCCAAGGCAACATTCGCATGATGGAGGGCAGAGGCCCTCTTTCGTCCGCGAATCTGCGCAATGAACAAGGTCACTCACCCAACCCTCGCCGAGCATGTTATAAATGGTTCGTGATATAACTCTCTCACTGTTCTCACATTAATCATCGCGTTCCGTAGGGGAACCCATCTTTCCAACAACCGGGTTCATCGAAATGGTACGTGAATATCGTCCCATCGGCAGATGATGCCTGACTCGAGAGGCTTAGCTTCTGGAATCTGGGGCAACCTCCTTGCGAGAGGTGGAGTTGGTGTCAATTTTGTCCCTGGCTGCGACTGCGCCGCTCGAGGTCAGTCTCCAGAGACTCAAGTCGCTTGGTCCATTACGACAGGTGTGGTGCGTGAAATTCCAAATAGATTTAGGCCTTTTATTGAACCCGTTGACACGACAGGGGTCCCGCGAACGTGAGCACGCCCGTGGATTTATGGAAACTTCAACCCCAATGGAACCTCCGGCTGCGATGGATCTTGAAGCCATTTTCAAGCGCCTACCGATGTTGGACTCCGATGGTGCGTTTGATCACAGAAGTCGATCACATCCGTCTCATGCATCGCAATCCATAGGGTTCTATCCATCACTGCAGCCACTGGCAGTCTATGGCCCACACTTTCAACGAATTGTGAGATGCCACGGAGGGCCTTCGGAGGTGATCGCAGAGATCGAGGGCCTTCGTGCAGACGAATTGTGCGTTGCCGAATGTAATCATGCTGGTCTACTCACGTTTTGATCCTACTTCAGAGCGGATGCGTACTTGTTGCATCCGGCAATTATGGATGCCTGTATCCATATCACGTCCCATCCAGACGTCTCCAAGCAATATTCCAAGGACATCATCTATCTCCCATCTACTATCGAGCACTTCATTTTCTATCGTCCTGGCAAACATAGTGCTGGCAACTGGTTCTCTCACATTACTCTCCGTCAATGGACACCGGGTAATATTGATTTGGTATTCCTTTCGTGTAAATGGCTCACCAGCTCGCAGATTTCTCGATCATACAATATCTTGATCACAGATTCATCTGGTGTGGCCCTTGGCGAAATTCGGAACCTGAGTGTTCGGAAGTTCATGCCCGGCGGGCCGATTACGGTGGAGCGCAGATTTGAGTTGATCTTCCAGCCACTCCAAGCCTCCGGTCCTGCAGACCCCTCCCCGACTCCCGATTTTCTCTTCCTCGCGCAGAGACCACTCTTTTCTGCCGCTCCTGCTTCTGACGACCTCCGCCACGTCTATCCGTACACATTCAGCCAGGAAGTGAAATTGCAACGGCAACTCAAGGAGCTCGACATATCCGTCTCGACCACCATTTATCTCCTGGCGATGCAAGGACGAGATGCAAATGCAGCGCTCGGTCTGTGTGCCGTACTGAGGCGGGAAATCCCGTCGTGGGATATCCGACTGGCCATTTTCGAGTCTTGCCTCAACTTCTCCAACCCGATCCCGTTGCTGACTCGGCATATGGGTGCATTTAGTGATGGAGAAAATGTTTTATCGTTTGACGAGGACGGTGCTGCACATGTCCTGCGTGCGGTGTTCTCCTCACCGTCCTCCGTTAAGCGGCAGGGCTTATTGAACGGGAATGCCGAACCAGGCTGCACCGATACTCGCGTCACCCACTCAGCTGCTCCCCCGTTTCGTAGTGATCGCACTTATATCCTCCTTGGCGGCATTGGCAGCCTTGGTGTCGACCTCGCTGTGTGGTTATACAAGGTGAAATTCATCCACCCCTCGATCGATAGACACTCGGTCTAATGAACGTTCATAGCACGGGGCAAGGAATCTTGTTCTCACATCACGTAGGGGAATTGACTCACTGGACACAGCCAAAGATGCCATAACGCTGGCGAAAGTCGCATATTTGGAAGGCCGAGACGAGCTGACTCTTCGCCTCGAGAAATGCGACGCCACGGATGTTGATCAGATGAGCGCTCTCCTGCGCACCTTACCAGCTCCTCTCGCCGGCTGTTTCCACATGACCACGGTCCTCTCTGACGCCTTGTTTCTCGACCAAACTCCCGACGCCTTCCGGGCTGTATATGATTCCAAGCTGAGGGTCTTTGAGATTTTTACGGAGCTGGTCGAAATCCAGAGACTGGATTTTGTGATCGCGATTTCATCGTTCAGCGGCCTCGTTGGAATACCCGGGCAGTCCAATTATGCGAGGTGTGTATCATCGCTAGCTTGTATGAGTGAAAGTCATTTAATGGAGTGTTCGCAGTGCCTGTACTGCTCTGGACGGCGCTATGTCTCGCTATCCAAATGCATTTTCGCTGATAGCACCAGGAATTTTGGATGCGGGGTATCTGGTTAGTTTGCGGGATGTATGCACCCATAACTCCACTGATAGATGATTGTAGGAGCGGACCGGTTCTGTGATTAAAGTTGTCGACTGTCTCCCGACCTGCTCCGCGGAAGGTATGTAGAAATTTAACTTGGTCAAGACATATAACTCAGGCGACGATGTTAGCTCTATGGGTGTTTCTGGAGGACGCACTTCGGAAGCTGGACGAGTCCCCATTCACTCGCTACATTCCGGACGTCTCCCGGACGCCAGGTGACCAGACAGTTGTCTTACCTGGTTTTCCGCACACCGCGGTCAGTTCCAAATCGCCAGAGGAACAGCGAGAAAAAATATTCCTTCGGGTATTGGAGCTCCTGGAGGTGGAGGTGGTTGATTTTGACGCCGAACAACCTTTGACCACATACGGGCTGGACTCCATCAGCGCGGCAAGATTGGCATCCATTCTGCGTCCGTTCGCCACTTTCTCGCAATTGCAGCTGCTCGGTGGTATCACCTGGTCGGAGATGGAGAGCGAGCTGGTGTACTCCATTCAGAGTGACAACGCGCTGCGTGAATCCGTCCCGCTCGCCGACAGCAACCCAGCCACGAGTATTCTCCTCGATATCCTCGGCGTTTCGCCAGAGAATTTCTCGCCCGATGTACCTCTCAGCACCTATGGCATGGACTTGCCGGAGGCTACGCGGATCTCGGTCGCCTTGGAGCCATTTATGACCGTGACTGCGGTGCAGCTCATGAGCGAGATGAGCTGGGCGGATTTGCTAGCGGTCGTGGAAGCCGAACGGCTCGCTCAACCACTCGTTCAGATCTGCCACGGATCGGGCACCCCCCTCATCATTCTGCCTGCCGGAAATGGTTCCATCGGTGTATTCTATTCCCTCCAAGCACACTACGAAGGCGAACTTTGGGGCCTGCAGGTCACGGATTCGACCCCGATGGACTCGCTGACGGGGTTGGCTGCATTTTGGAAGGAGCAAATCTGTGCGAGGTGGCCGCACGGTCCCTATCGAATCGCCGCTTTCTGTGGCTCTGCAATTCACGCAGTCGCCATGGTCAAGATGCTAGAGGACGCCGGGGAGGAGGTCCTTCAGCTGACATTTATCGACCACAGCCCCACCTTGATCATTCAACTCGAAGAGATGTTCAGGGACCCGAGCGCGGTAGATTACGAGACCTTCAGGACCAAGTTGGTGCTCGATTTTCTGCAGAGCGATCCGACCATCGCGGCCCCGATCTTGGCCAACTACGAGGCTGCTGCGAATGACCCGGACGCACAAATTAGCCCACGCCTTGGGTTTCACATCGAGAAGGCGTGGGTTCCGATTTTATTCGAGTTTCTGCATGGGTTCTACCCGACGGGCATCGACAAGTCGTGCGATAGCTTCGTAGGTCCATACGATGCGTGGGTCTCATCGGTAAAGGCACCGATGACCGTGCTGGTTGCGGAATGGGGGGCTGCGACCTCGCCGCTGTTGGGCCGCTGGCCTGACCTGGGAGCGAGTTTGATCTCCAAACCAGTGCGCGTCGACTATATCAGCGGGGTCGGCCATTTCGGGATATTTGGAGATGCACGCACCGCGCGACTGCTCGCTCTGAGTCTTTGAAGGAATGCATCCGTCTGGTTGAGTATTATGTAGCAATACGATGTCATGTTCTCGTCGGGATTATTGGAATAAACAATCATCTTCGCCCCGTGTACTTCAAGTTATATGATACTCTAGAATATGTTAGCAGAGGACCAGACTGCGTCTTTGAGCTTAATGGTCGCCCTCAGCCTACGTATGGCTTTTCAATGCCGAATGAGCAGTCAAAGAGACATACATAGTGGCAGTGGTTTGTTGAGCAACTAGTGCTGGCCAAATATTATATGAATATGATACAGTCAAAGTCGTATCATATCCACATCCGTATTGTATCCAGTCTTGCACCCTCTTGACCCGACGCGGGCGAAATATCCACAGCTCGCCTGCCATTTTACCGGCATTCGTCCAGGCTACTCACCTATTGAAACTCCCCTCAATCTACCAGCAGCATCACGCAGTATTCAAGGACTGGTACACCGCCCCCGACCTTCCGCGCTTCTGGTCCTGCGACTGGGTCATTGGAAAGGCACCGAGCTGTAGCTACCCAGTTGCGGCGGCGTGGAGCACAACCTCACCGGTCCCTTCCACCTCCCCGTCCCCATCGCGCCTGTAGCATTCTTTGACGCCGGCGGGTACGGCGATTTCGACGACTTTGCGTTCGTTCTGCGCGGGGCGGTATTACTATACGAGGACGCGCACTATCGCGTGCGGCGGTACGCCATATACGCGGACCCCGGGGCGTGTTTCTGCATGCGTACGCGGACTCGTTTTTCAAGGAGTCGCCGCAGACTGTGCGGTACCACGAATTGTTTGCCCAGGCCCTCGAATTGAGCGAAATCAAGGAGCTCATTGGGGCAGGCATCCGGCGGATAACAAAGGAGGCGGCGGCGGAGCTGCGTATCGTGCGACAAAAGCAACACTCGGAAGGCAGGAAGCCACCTCCGAACGACCTTTACACCCTCCTGTTTGGGGACCTGGATGTTTGCAGGGAATAGTCGTAGATTGTTGAGTATCGAAAGCCAAGACGTGAAGAAGCGATTCGTTGCAGTATCCGATCGGTCGCTATCGTCGATAGTCCATTTTCTTCTCCTTCAACTGTGGTGTGGATCTCCTGGCTCGGTTGAGCATTAACGCTAGCTAGTTGCTGTATGAAGGGTGTGCCGATTCTGTGAGACAGGGAAGCCGTTCCATGAAAAATCTTCGAAACTTCGGTCCCTTGGATTCCCTCCTTGGTTCGAATCAACGCCAAACCAGAGCATTCAAGTTTGTGATTTCAGATTCAGGTTAAATATGCTGTTAGCCTGCTGATTCCCCCGCTCGCCGCCCAGACTCGAAAAATTCTCGACCGAAATTGTAGAAAAAAGGTAGTTGCACTGCATGGTAAAACTGAGATCAACCCTTCAGACATTGAACCGTCAGAAAACGGAAGCAAGACAATTCAAAACGCACATCGATGTCGCCATTAAATGACACCTTCACCGATGGAAATGCTTGGCGGTAGGACTCCTCGGATTCTACCACCCTGTCGAAGATATGCAGTGCCTGCAGGCAGCGGGGATTTCGACATAAATTACCCCCAATGTATCGATGGGGTTGGACGCGACGAATGATTCGCGGATTTTCAGAGAGCGAAGAGCGGGAACAATGAGCGTCTTGAGATACCCCACCGCCGCAGTGCCCACCAGCGTCAACACCCGCAAAAACGGAAGGGTGATATCAGGAATGACACCAGAAATGACACTATTGAATGGGCCGAAAAAAGCCAGTACGCATTGTTCGAGGTTCAATGTCTGCTGCAGAATTGGAGTACATTGTCCCGGGAAGACCTCCAAAGTGAGCGAAGTCAGTTGCGCCCAGGGAAATGTTAAGGTTTCATCAGGAATGCCATAAAGATTGACTGTGCGTAGCGGGGGCACCTGCAGAAAACGAGGCTTTGCCAGTGGTGCCCGCCAGATACAAGGTCAGACTTTGGAGCAGAGGCATTGGACCCTCATCGCGCCGGGGGCTTTGAAAAATGATTGAGATGCTCCCAACGCGCGCGGTGTTGGACGAGCGCCGACAGTAATTCAGTCGCGCGTAGCGGACCCAGTGCAGCTTCGTCGAGGTCGAGGGAAAGCGGACAACAAGTTAAACGAGACCTGCTCAACCACAGGTTGCACAGGTCAACTTCGCCGTCGCAAACTTCGTCGCAAGAGGTGTTTAGTGATATCGCCCGCCACAGGGTCGGAGTTGACAGGGCTATTTCTCGCCACTCGTAACAAATCTGGGCCAAAAGAGTCGACGAGCCTGGACCTGTCAGCGGAGGACAGAGGGGGTAGACCGGAAGGGCATGGACGAAGATTTCGCCAACGATTTCGTTGGCTAGCGTTAGGACGGGATATGTGTAGGAATCGAGCCGTTCCTGCGCTAGCTGTTTCTCGGATTGCAAATCCACAGGGGAATACCCTAGCAACAAGATCTGTGCTTCGATATCTGCAATACGACCACGATCTGCTGCGAGCGCGGCGAGCATCGGGACTGCGTGGCTTCGAGTCAGTATGAAAAATAAGGTTCAAGCTGGGTCAAGTATGGGTACTGACTGAGTTTGTGTGAGCTTTGGTCGACGCTGGTGTAAGGAGCTTCGAAGGATTTGATGGCGGAAGCAAAAGAGCTTTACGTGCCACTGATCCGGCTCTTGCTTCCAACCAGCTTCCAACTATACGAGAAAAATTCCAGATCCTTATTACCCTCTTTATAAAATTACGTCTGTCCGTCCGTCTGTCTGAAGCCTTTAAACTCCGCTTTTAATCTATCATTCCGGCAGAAGTGGGAGCCGGCGCGAAGCGCCGGCGAGCGCTTGTAAGTACTTCAAAAGCTTCAACTTTAATTTCAGCGGCTGGGAGCGATTGGACGGAACGAGTCGCCTTCCGTGACCTTTGCAAATCGAGGAGAATTTTGGATCTCAAACTCCCTCCCAGCCATTATTGCTGATTATGGCCCGCAACCGCAGAAGACGCCACCGTTCCCCCTCGCCTGAACGGCCCGTGAAATGGCCCACCACCCTGCTCGCATCTTCTCTCGACCCAGAAAGTATCAACAGCCAGGCTGGCAGCTTTCAATTTACCACCTCCCTTTGGAAATCCGCCGAGGGGCGAGCTGTCAAGCGCCATCAAAGATGAACCCCCCTGCAGTATGTTCGTGTTTGTCACTTCCTTTGATCCCACTGACAGGGCTGGCATGTGAGAGAAGAGGATGTGGGTGTTGTAGGCACTCAATGCTTTTATTACTTCCTCAGGCTACATAAACACCTTAATTAACATTCTCCCATACTCGTGTTGCTGTCGATATTCTCCAGTACTTGTGTTGTTGGAGATATGGGTCACTCACCGCTTTCATTGCCTCCTCAGACCACCTAAACACCTTAATTAACATTCTCCCGTACTCGTGTTGTTGTAGATACGATCCGCGTCCGTCGATTATGTTGCGGCGCCTCGCGCGCGCAGCTCCTGTCAGTGGGATCAATGGGAGTGACAAACACGAACATACTGCAGGGGGTTCATCTTTGATGGCGCTTGACAGCTCGCCCCTCGAAATCCGCCAATCTACAAGCGCTGCTTCACCGTCAAGCAAGTCTCCCCTCGAGTGCACACCCGTAAGCACGTTCCTCCTTCAACGAGACCTGGCCCACCTACCCCGTGGTCTGCTAGCCGCACCATCTACGCCGAAGCCTGTACGCTCCCCGTCTCGTTGAACTCCGCCTGTGCATTCCAAGGCTCCAGCAGCAATGAAGCATTGGACCTCACCGCCCTTGGTGATTGGCTTCCCGATTACTCCGGCGAGGGGCTGCCCGACTAACTCGCTGTGTGGCGAGCCGCGATTTGCCCAGCTCAACTCCCCGGTTGTCGCCGTTCGGCAGCCTGGCTCCGAGAAAGACCTCGTCCGCGTCGCAGACATCACCATCCGAGCGGCATGAAGGGTTCTATGTCGCCGCCAGAGAGGGTGATAGTTATCTGGAGTGGCCAGCGCACATGGCACCGCCGCGCCCGTTCATCCGCCACCCGATGAAGAAGTGCCTCACCCGCACCCGCACTTCCCCACCATCCTCACCTTCATCTCCATCTCCTAGCACTGACCCTAACTATGGCCCGCAGCACTACTACCGCGACCAGCCCCATCACCGCCCTCCGCATCCACATCCATCGCAACAGCTGGTCGCGGTGGGGGGAGAACGACCCCGCCATAGCTCTCGACCCGAGATGGGGGCGCATTCGTCTCGGCGGCGGACATGCTCGCGGCGGCCGGCGCGCGGCCGCGCTCGTATCGCGCAAGGCCTCCCGCCCGCGCCGTACCCGGAGTTGTCCTAGGGCCGGCCCATCGCCACGCTGTTCCCGGATCTGACGCGCTTGACGCTGCAGCCCAAGACGTTTGGGTGGCGCGTCGAGGAGCTGGACCGGATCGTCGAGTGCGCCAAGACGTGGGCATTTCCAATCGAGTGTGCCAAGGCGTGGATCTTTCCTATCGGTGGGGATGGATGGAGATGGAGAAGGGGTTGAGATCGGGCGGGTGCTGGCGTGGGATGGTGTGGTGGAGGCGTATTCGTGGGTGGAGGAACGTGTGCCCAACGCTGGCTCGACGTGAGCCTGGGGGACCAACCGAGGGGTTCCCGGTACGTATCATTTCTTTCCGTTAGATTGAATGGTTGAGGGAAGATCTCGTGGAAAGATGCAGCGTTAGCTTCTGTCTAGAAAGCAGTCATGATGTATGTAGGTTTCATGCATCTATCTCACTCTTTTTTCCGCAATTTCCACTAAACCCAACGGGAAAAAAAGCCATCTACGGCGTACCCCGACCATCCGAAACTCAAGCAAGGAAGCAGTAATCGTAACGGTATTATCGCCGTCCCACCACATCTCCACAGACTAGCAGTATAATTTCGCAAGTAGAGTGCTTCGTTCATCAATAATATACCAAACCATCGTATTTTGAGTAGAGGCCTCGATCGTACTTGGATCGCAGCCAAAGCATCTCAAAAAAAATATACACAAGTCGGGACTCGACATCTCGACAAGATAAAAAAAAGTGCAGTGACCGGTATTCGAAACTGTGACCTTGCGTACGAACACGTCTGCACTCGAAAATAATATGGAGCCACAGGATTTGCAGGCGCTCGTCAAGGTAAACCATTCATTTCTCTCTTTCACTTCTCATCTTACCAGTCGTATTCAGCGTGCCAACTTCTGCGCAACAATCCCCAAGAACAAAAAAAAACAGGCGAGCTCGATAGCCTAATCAAGCATATCCAGCTTTTGAGCAGCCAAGGTCGGTGGATTCGGGTTGTTCATTGAACCGTGGCCTAATCGCTTTGATGCAGGTCGAGTGCCGGGTCGGCAACAGCAATCTCTCGCCGCAGACGGTCATGCAGTCACATTTCCCGATTCAGCCGTCTCCGCCTCGCAAACCCCCGTCTCATTCACTCCAGACCAAGTAAACGCCTTGAGAGCTCAGATCTATGCTTTCAAGCTCATTACCAGGGGTGTGCCTGTCCCGGAGAACATCCAGCAGGCGATTCGTGTCCCCGAGAAACTGCTGCAAGGATCGAATGTCGTAGTCGATAATGCAGTCTGGGAAGCCAAAGGAGAGCCGGTCGGCGGCGAGGACATTGACCTCACCAAGAGTCCGTTCATGGAGGACGATGTGACCTCTGGCATATACCCGTACAATGCCTACAAGCACCCATTCATCCACCTCAAACAACCTGCGGAAGTCGACCCCAAACGCTTCGCCACTCGTTTGCAACGCATGATAATCCCTACCATCATGCCTACTGGACTGGATGCTCTTCAAATTGTCGAAGAGCGCGACCGGTTCATTGACGCGCGCATGCAGCAGCGTATTCGAGAGCTTGAAGCAATTCAGTCCACAATTGGGCACGGCGGTTTTGATACGAGCTTTGACCCTCAAGACATTGTCGGGAATCATCCCTCCCTCCCCAGCCTATCAACAGCACCTCGCACGGAAAGATTCGAGCTCTAATCGAGCTCAAGTCTCTCCATCTCCTCGACAAACAACGCCTTCTCCGCGCGCAGGTGGCCGAAACCCTCACCCATGGCTCCCTCCTTCCCTCGAACCGCCCGGACTTCCGCCGTTTCCGGAAGCCCACACTTCGCGATGCGCGCGTCACCGAGCAGCTCGAGCGCAAGCAGCGCCTCGACCGCGAGCGGCGTGCAACGTCCAAGCACGTCGAGCAGCTCGCCGTCATTCGTGACCACGCTCGCCAAGTCGTCTCTGTCAACCGCGCGGCGCGGGACCGCGTCGCGCGTCTCGGGCGCTTGGTGCTCGACTTCCACCAGGTCGCCGAGAAGGAGGAGCAGAAGCGGGTGGAGCGCATCGCGAAGGAGCGAATCCAGGCGCTCAAGGCGGACGACGAAGAGGCGTATAGGGTGCTCGTCGACAATGTCAAAGACACGCGTATCACGCACCTTTTGCGCCAGACCGACGCATACCTTGATTCGCTTGCGCAGGCGGTTGCGGCGCAGCAGAACGAGGGCGGGCGGATAGATATGCGGTTCGAGATGGAGCAAGGAGCTGCGACGGAGGCGACGTTTGGTGCCCAGATTTCTGCGGAGGATGCGAAAGAAACCTCGAGTGGAAAAACGGACTATTATGCTGTCGCACATCGTATTTCGGAGAAGATTACGAGGCAGCCTTCGCTGCTTATTGGTGGCACGTTGAAAGAGTATCAGCTCAAGGGCTTGCAGTGGATGGTGAGCTTGTATAATAACAGGCTGAACGGAATTCTCGCAGACGAGATGGTACGTTTTCCGGCCTCTTCCCTACCCAGCACTCATTCTCTACGTCAGGGCTTGGGCAAAACGATCCAGGCTATTTCGCTGATCACTTTTCTTATCGAGTCGAAGAAGCTGAATGGGCCGTATCTGGTCATTGTCCCGCTGTCGACGATGGCCAATTGGTCCGGGGAATTTGCCAAATGGGCGCCGAGTCTCAAGGTGGTCGCATACATGGGAAACCCGGCGCAGCGTAGAGCTCTTGAAGGCGAACTGCGCGTCGGTCACTTCCACGTCTTGCTTACGACGTACGAGTACATCATCATGGACCGCCCGATCCTCTGCAAGATCAAGTGGCTACATATGATTATCGGTTCGCCATTTTACTACTCTCGCAAGGTTTGTACTGAAATCGTCTAACCAGACGAGGGTCACCGTATGAAGAACGTCGAAAGCAAGCTGGCCGTGACTCTGACGACGTACTATCACTCTCGCTACCGCCTCCTCCTCTCTGGGACGCCGCTCCAGAACAACCTCACCGAGCTGTGGTCCCTCCTCAACTTCGTCCTGCCCCGGATCTTCAACTCCGCCAAGTCATTCGACGAGTGGTTTAACACCCCCTTTGCCAACTCGGGCACGGGCGACAAGATTGCGCTCTCCGAGGAAGAAGCGCTCCTGATCATTCGGCGTCTGCACAAGGTACTGCGGCCGTTCTTGCTACGGAGGCTGAAGAAGGACGTCGTGAGCGAGCTGCCGGACAAGGTGGAGAAGGTAGTCAGGGTCCCCATGAGCGCACTGCAGAGCCAGATATACAAGCAGATGAAACTGCACAAGATGATTGCGGACGGGAGCGGCAAGAACGGGTGCGCTATTTCTTTTCATTTCCCCCATCTTGGACGGTGAGCTGACACGTTGCTTCGGGCGTAGCCAACAAAGCGGGGTCAAGGGGTTGCGCAACGAGTTGATGCAGCTTCGCAAGATCTGTCAACACCCTTTCGTCTTCGAGAGTGTCGAAGACAAGATGAACCCTGGCGGTCTCGTCGACGATAAACTCATCCGCAACTCCGGCAAGATCGAGTTGCTGAATCGTATTCTGCCAAAGCTCTTCGCGGGCGGTCATCGAGTGCGCACTAGCCCTGTTTCGTCGTCCTTGATTTCTCAACTACTCCTGCAGGTCCTGATCTTTTTCCAAATGACCAAGGTCATGGATATCATGGCCGACTTTCTGACTATGATGGGGTGGAAGTTTCTTCGGCTTGATGGAGTGACCAAGACGGAGGAGCGCGCGAACTTTGTGCAGCTCTTCAACGCCAAGGACTCGGAGTACAAGGTCTTCATCTTGTCCACCAGGGCCGGAGGGTTGGGTCTGAACCTGCAGACCGCTGACACAGTCATCATGTCAGTGCCTCGCCCATTAGTTGTTGCGCGCACTAACTGGTCTCTTCGTCTACTCTCAGATTCGACAGTGATTGGTAGGCAGATGGTGGCGCTTTATGTTACCGCGACTAAGCCTTGTTCCTTCCAGGAACCCCCATGCCGATCTACAGGCTCAGGATCGTGCCCACCGTATCGGGCAGACAAAGACCGTACTCGTCCTTCGTTTCATCACGGAGAAGAGTGTGGAGGAAGCGATGCACCAGCGTGCGCGCTACAAGCTTGATATCGACCACAAGGTCATTCAAGCCGGGCGCTTCGACGACAAGTCCACCCCGGAGGAGCAAGAGAATTTCCTGGTCAGTAGTCTTGACCTCCTTTTCGAATCCCGAGCTCAATTGACGCGGCAATAGCGGTCGATTCTCGAGGCGGAAGAAGCCCAAGCCAACGAGGAAGCGGGCGATATGAACGACGACGAGCTGAATAGTATCATTGCGCGGAACAAGGCGGAGGCCGAGATGTTCCGGGATATGGACACGAAGCGCGAACGGGAAGCACTCGAGAACTGGCGCGCTCAGGGTCACCACGGCAAGCCTCCCCCTCCGCTAACGCAATTTGAGGAGCTTCCGGAATGCTACCAAAAGGACGCGCCGTTCGAAGTCGCTCTCGTCGACGATGTAGCTGAGGGCCGTGGGCAGCGGCGCAGGACCGTTGTTAGCTACGACGACGGGCTTGATGACGAAACTTGGGCGATGGTGAGTATCGGTGTGATCGGATGATAAGGTCGCCTTCTTATCTTGGACACTTTTTATAGGCTCTGGAGGACGGGGAAGTGGCACAGCGGAACAGCAAAAGAGGAACGAACAAGCTTCTCAGAGACGCCGAGGCTTGGGGTCGGGGTACACCCGTCTCGGACTCGCGCGCGCGGAAGGGTTAAAAGCCGCATGAGCGCAGCTGATTATCAGCCTGCTCTTGGCAGCAAGCGGAAGCGTGGGATTGAATCGACCTCTGCGACGCCATCTGTCAACGAGGACGATGATCGTCAGCCGGTAAGTGCATCTCCATTCCATACGAACTCGCCTCTTATTTCTGGTCCCGCTTCAGAAACGCCGCAAAGGGACCCCGAAGAGCAATGGCGACGTTTGCCCCCGCCATTAGAGAGAAGATGAAGAATATCTTTAACGAGTGCTATCGCGCAGTGGTGGCATTGGAGGACGCCGATGGCCGGAAACGATGCGAGCTATTCCGAGAGCTGCCTGATAGACATGTAGGTTTAACGCGTGAAATCGCTCTCGCACTTGATTGACCAGCTTGTCTGTATAGGACTATCCTAATTATTACCAGCTCATCACCCAGCCTATTGCGCTTTCCCATTTAAGGAAGCGGGCGTCGGGGGCGCACTACAAGGACCTGCAGCAGTACCGCAAAGACTGGTCGCTGATGTTCACCAATGCGCGGACGTTCAACCAGGAGGGGTCGTGGGTCTATGTCGACGCGGTGGAGATGGAGAAGGTGCTTGATGCGACGTTCAAGCGACTCGCGGTGGGGTCTGGGCTGCCTGGTGCACTGGGGGGCGCGGGGGCTGGATCCTCAGGCTCGTACCAGTCGGTCCTGACGCCGATGGACGAGGACGACCGCCCGCCGCCGCCGTCCAGACGGCGCAGCTCGACGCGGCGGCAGGTGATCAGCGACGAGGAGTAATTGACGCTGAGCAACAATGATATGATGATGAACCTTAAATCTCCTGGCCTTTTCCTCTTGTACCTTCTACTTGGTTACTTGGTTCTCATTGTACCCCATAGTTATTAGTTGACCCTGATGGCTTTCTCGAAACCGGTGACAATACAGAACTGCTTTTCTCTCTTGTGCATCTGTTCTGTGTCCCTTCGTAGATCAAGATGTACGGGTGAATGTTATTGACCCTCGAATCTTCTCATGAAGATTTTATGGATACAAGTCCACAGCAACTGACCGGTCAAGGGCGTCGTGCTTTGCACTACATACATCCGAGTAAAAATCTCTCGCTCTCAGCTTGCAAGGAACTCCAAATAGAAACGAAAATGAGCATGCGTGGATTTTCTGAAGTTCCAGTATCTGTTACTTCAAAACAAGTACCATTCCTCCCACCAGTCGCCGCGCCGGTACGAGAGCAGCTCACGTCTCGTCATTCGACCTTTGCGCGTTGGGCCCGGAGGTGGGTTTGAAGAAAAGGAAGGGTTTGGTTCTTGCAAGTTGCAGGAGCTCTGAACGTTCAATCCAAATGGCAAGCCGCGCTGCCAGGCGCAAATTCGCGAAAGGTCGTTCGGGGTGGACCCGAAGTGTTTCAGATCGCATTTGAAGAAATTCACGCTGTAGCATACATAGATGTGTGGTGATTGAAGCCAGCATCTGCACCCCTTACGATTAATCTCCTTCGTAATTTTGTGTGCTTGATTTTTAATCCTCTAGGCAATTTTGCCATCGCTAAGGAAGATTAATCTACAATATTAGTCTTTGTACCCTAGATTTAATCCTGCGGCATTCCCAATTTAATCCCACGGGATACTTAATCCTGACGCCGGGGGGATCAGCCCACGACGCCGTGGATTAAATCAACAAGACTTGCCTGAATTAATCTGACAGCCCTACGGTTAAACAGATGAAAGCTGAGTCTGTAAGACTACAACTCAACAAAGGATAGGATCGATTCTGGACCCTGCCTCAGATTAATCTCCGTCTTGCTTGGGATTAAACCACATGAGATTATGTAATTCCACGCAAATAAAAACGTCCGAACCGTGCGCATCCAGAATTGACTGCCAACTTAAGTGCGGGATGAGTAAAATTCTCCGCCAGAATAGGGGCAGTCAGAGTAGACGGTTTTGGGCGGTTTTGGGGTCGGTTCTTGATACGGTTTTGTAAACAGTTCTGAAAAATGTTTTGGTCAAAACCATGAGAGAACCTAATCTGAATTTTGACTGACCTGATTTGAAAGGCGGTTCTTGCGACTCCGGTTTTCACTTAATATAATTTTAATATTTTCCTTTGTGGCTGTACCAGACCCACTTCCTAATGCCAGCCGCCACGAGACACCCTCAGTGCGCAGAGAGTCTGATGAACTTCATTCGCCACAACAAAGGGCGCCAACAATGCAGTAGCCACGGCGCCGGCAGCCTAGGCTCTGGTGGAGACCATGGCAGCTCTCTTTGTCATCTTCGAAATTGTTGACATGAACACTGACGGTGTGTGCAGAAAAGAGATACGAAGACAAGGCAGGGATTCTTTGTAAGCAATGAGAGTTACAGAAAATGTATTGTATTTAGATGACCATAGAAAGCTAAACCAGAACCATGTCAGAACCATTGTAGAACTTCCTCCAGCCAAGGTTCAGCAGACGGTTTTGATTTTCAAGGCGGTTTTGAATTTTAAAAGATTCTCCCACGATTAATTAAATCAGAACCATTTTCAAAACCGACTACCAGAACCGCCCAAAACCGTCTACTCTGACTGCCCCTAATGAAGGTGTGGGTCGCTCTTGGGTGGAACTTGGTGATTCCTGGGAAGGACTTGCTGAAACTGGTCTCGTCAGCTTCAAATATTACTTCTCATAGGATGTGTTTGATGTAGGACTCAGCTCAGTGGCGGATAAAACAAGAATAAGTTGACTGGAAGAAAGTTTTGGCATGCATTAAACATACCTTCATTAATTCATTCCCAATTGATTTGGCCATCGTCAGTGTGCGCAGTAGCCTGAGAGCGAGGACAAATGTCAGGGGTTTGCAGTACAGGGATTTTTATACGGACAATTAGACGCTGTTTGGATTTTGACAGTATCTCAGTATGGCACCCGGAGCACTGCAGCCAGGCCAGCTCAGTGTTGTACCAGGGGTGAGTGCCACCCGGGCCTGAACATCAATAACTTGAACTTGAGTCACTGGGCATTGGCCGCAGAAATTGAATAACTGGTCATGTTGGATTTCAGGAGTGAGAGGAGGACATAGGAGATCGAGGAACATGTCCTGCACTGTGAGCCAGATTGTACATGAGAGAAGGGGGTTTGACTGTGGTGTCTTGTTTGGCCACATACTATGGACAATCGCGCTTTGACTCGGACCCGCCTTCATTGCGCTTGGATTTTGAGATCTTACCTTCTTCCTCCATGCTGGATTCAGAGTCCTTCGTTTTCCCTTATCCATTGCGGCCCAAGTCCTGGTGTCTCCACTTGCTATCTTCATCACCTCATGACCTTACCACCGCCTCCCCGACCCCAAGTTCCACACACGCAGGTCATCATGCAGTGGCGGAAGGCAGGGACTTAGACCAGCATGCCACCACATCCGTACGCGAGTAGCAGGCACATCGTTGCAGTGTGCTACTAGCACACCCTCAAAGTACCCAACTTATCTTGTTCCACCTCCATAAGGTCCGTCCTTTCACAGTTGAACCATGCACTGTGCAAGCACAGTGCGGATTTTGTTGCTGTTGGTGATCTGGAGCCACTTGAGGTACGTGTCGAAGTTTCTTTTGACTATAATATGACCTCGGGACTCAACTGAACGAAGCAACCAGAACACGATTTCCTGACTACACAAAGCAATTCACCCGGCAAGCCCAAGCTATCAGCTGGTCCAGGATTCAAGCGAGAAGAGAGGACAAAATGGTATGGGATTCAATATGGACGTCTTGAGGACCTTATTCAATTTAGCTGTATCCTCAGACAAAGTCCTGGATGACCACCCATGTACTCGATATGGATTGAGTCCCTTGGCAAGTGAGAGAAATCACATGCACCCGGTTTCCACTCACTCAATTGTATGTTCGCCAGATTAATCTGAGGTAAGCCGTATGGATTTAATCCGTAGTTTCAGAATTATTCTTTGCCAGACTGTTACGACCATGCACTTTCTGATCCGTTCCGGTTCCTTTCCGGCTGTTTACAGCCGTTCCGGCTATGGCCTACTTTACGGCCGTTGTGTCCTAACCAACTTCCTGTTGTGTCTGGCTAGTTCCGTTGACGCACAACCTTTGGGGTTTTCACAATGAAGGTCTTCTGAGTATTCCCCAAATCAAACATATGACTTATGCAACTATGCTTCCCTCTTATTGTTCTTATTGTTCTTATTGTCTTTTACATACTTCTTTCCGCATTAGACTTATCTCCGTATTTAGTATAAATATGTATTATGTTCTACTGTATCTCCAGTTGAAAATTAACATGCTTTTGTCTCCGCATAGCTCTGTGGTCTGACTTCCATCTCCTCCGTCTCCGAGCCAATTTAGTTGGTGTACCTGCTCACCTACGTGGTATCACTTCCGGCCTTTATGTCCTTCCGGCCTTCTGTCCTTCCGGCCTTTTCCGACACGGATATAACACAGATAAATTATGTGCCAAATTAAATCTTGCAAGGCTGGGAGTGTGGTGTGTTTGCAGGGTTAGAGTAGTCGTTCCTGATTAATTCTGCAGATGGGAGTATGCTGGATAGATGGTAGCTAGTACTGTGGATTAAGCTTCCTTAACGATGGCAAAATTGCCTCGAAGATTGTTATGACCATGCACTCTCTGGCACGGCTCTGTCTATTTTCCATCTATTCATTCCCAGAGCCTCGGCTCCAACTTGTCCATCTATTCCGGACGCGACCCGCACCTTGGCTTGTGTTCATCTAACCTGCTGTTGTGTCTGGCTAGTTCCGTTGACACACGCCCTTTGGCGTTTTCGCAATGAAGGTCTTCTGAGTGTTCCCCAAATCAAACATATGACTTATGCAACTATGCTTCCCTCTTATTGTTCTTATTGTCTTTCGCTTTACTTCTTGTCTTAACATACTTCTTTCCACATCAGAACTATCTCCGTATTTAGTATAAATACATATTGTGTCAGCAACAAAGGTGATTGACACCTTTGTTCCATGATCCACACATATGTGAACCATATGTGTTTAACGCATGTGGTTTTCATATGTGTCGGTCTTTGCCCCCGGTGTAATCTAATTTGCTGATATCACTGCAGTGCTATCTGCTCCACTGTGAGATATTTGCCAGTGCACACCTCCTCGCCATCAGGGAAGACTGGAGTCTCTAGGACATGGCAGATGTACAAATCATAATCACACTCGGTATTGATGATGGGGAAGCTTGCCGTCGGGGTGACGGGCAGGCGTATCGCAAACGACCCATCAGGACATTTGACTGAACACTGACTGGGATTCATAAAGTTGCTGGCCTGGACGTCGACAAAGGGGACTCCAGACTGGTGACCATAGTCTGTGACGAGGGCTTTACTGTTGAATTGACAATGTGTGTATATTTCCTGCCGCTGATCTTGCTGATGTTCGAGAGGCCGGACCAGACTATGCATTCAACGCCAGCGGCCTTTGCAGCGTCAAGCATCGTCTTGCCTTCTGCAGTCTCCTATTTGATGGTGAGAAACATTCAAGCCCTAATATTCTGTTTGACTCACCCGAGGTGAACAAGAAAAGTGGTCATAAGCTATTTGAGCAAATATCAGTGGTTTGAACACTCCACAACAAAAAAATTGTACAAAAGCAATGTTTGTCCCTTCAAATGCCTTGAACATGTTCTTCACATTGCTGAGGACAAGTAATGCATCTACAACTTCTACACCTTGGGCGACGAGTTTCTGAGCAGCCGGCTTTGTGGAGTCACGACTGAATCCGCGGACACGATAGGGCTTGATCGACTCTGCGAGGGCTTTTACAATGCTTCTGCCCTGTGCCACAGTAGCACCGACGACGGCGACAAGGGAGCCGACGGATCTTGGGTGATTGTCATGGGTAATCAGATAGGTTGTTGGGACACAAAGATTCAGAGGAGTTGAACCAAGATATTTATTAGCCAATTTTTGTGGAGCACCTCGCTGGTTAGCAAGTCCTTCCGTAAATCGCCTGCGTAAGACACTCGACGTTGTTGAAAGTGGGGGTCTTCACCGTCCGTACCGTATATGGTACGGAGAAAGATACGGGAAATACTCCACTTCTGTGTACTTGGTCGAAGGTTGACTCTATACGGTACAGATCAAATACAACCGTAATTTACGGTGATACGGTTCAATACTATTCAGCCACGGCAATTGAAAGGCCAACTGGTCTCTTGTGATTTCCAGACACTACTTACTCGATTTCGAACATGCTCAGCCCGCCTGTATCCACGGTTGATTGCCTCGCTCGCCGCCCAGACCCAAATGAACTTTGAAACAACATACATAATATCCTTTTGGTTATAAATTCCCCACCACGAGTCTGCATATAATGGAAACGCGTCGTGTTAGGCTGCATGACGGAATTGAAATCAGACCTGCAAGACCTTGGAAGCAATATGATTCAAACGCACCAAGTCGTTCTCATCGAATGACACCTTCACCAATGGAAATGCTTCACGATAGGACTCCTCGGCCACTGAGACTCTGTCTGTGATGCGGAGTTCCTGTAGTTTGCATCGTGATTTCGCTAAAAAGGAGGCCAATGTATCGATGCACAGCAGGATTTCGATACAAACGACGCAAATGCCGTGGCGATGGAGCCGAACGGAAGGAACGAGTCTGAAAGTCGGAGATTGCGGAGAGCGGGAACGATTAGCGTTTCCAGATACCCCGGTATCGAACGGCCTCTCAACGTCAATGATCGCAAAGCAGGGAGTGGGATATCAGGAATCTCTTCGTTATTGTGGTTGCTGACGACGAGCCCCAACTCGTAATGTACGAGATTCAATGTGTTCTGCAGAACCGAAATGGATTCTCGCGGGTAAAACCACCGCAGAGTCAGCGAATTCAACTGCGCCCAAGGTAATATTAGCCTCTCAGCAGCAGCGTCATTTAGAATGACTGTGCGTATAGCGGCACCTCCCGAATTGAAACTTGGGGGGCAAATGGATCAGCAGTCTTCGCAAGCGACAGATCCAGGTTGTGAAGCAGAGGCATTAGGCCATGGATTGTGTTAAGACGGGATGGTGAAAGAGAATGAAGACGTAAATGCTGCCAGCGCGCGCGATGGGGGACCAGCGCAGAGAGTGCGCCGATGGCCTGGGACGAGCTGAGGGCGAGTGCGTCGAGACTGAGGAAGAAGGGATAACAACGCGACCCTTCACACAGCTTCAGGTACAGGTGAACTTTGTGACGATGGGATAATGATTCGCCACAGAACCGGAGTTGCCAGGGCTATGTTTCGCCACTCGCGACAATTTGGGCCAAGGAATTCGGCGATTCAGGACCTGTCAGTGGTGGACAGAGGGGGTAGCAAGGGGAACCAACTTTAAAATTTCGGAATCAGGTTGAATTCGGTTGAATTCGGGGATAAAAGTGGGTGGGAAATCGATATTTGAGGGTTGAAGATTTCGCCAACGATCTCGTTGGGCAGCGTCAGGACGGGATATGTGTAGGAATCGAGCCGTTCCTGCGCTAGCTGTTTCTCGGATTGCAATTCCACACTCGGAGAATTCCCTAGCAATTCCCCTAGCAACTCAAGATCTGTCACACTGTGACACGAGCACGATCTGCTGCAAGTGTCGCCATGTAACCTGCGGAGGGTTCGGTATCGATTATCATTCGATGCGTAGTGCACACCGAGTTCGCGTACTTACGGCTAGGCTGTTGGAGGCCGAAGGAAGACAAGGAGGCGTGTAGTCTCGTGTAGGCACTCAAGTAGCACTGCCACTGATCCTATTTTTCATCCCGATACGGCGACACAACTTGAACATCTTGCCATCGCGGAGATATCTACGATATTTGCTACTTACATGTGTATCCCGCTATTCACTGTAAAACCTCTCTACCCAACTGGGCTCTCCCTTGGGGAGTTTTGTCCCGAAATATCCAATCTCCCAGACTCCAGTTTCCTCTGAGTCGATCACTAGCAAACTCCATATTCAAGTCATCCAACCTCGCGATTTGGTCATTGGATATATCGATGTTACACGCTGCTTGCACCTGATCACACCGCAATATCCCACCGCTGTTTGCGCGCTATGAGCAAATATCGATCGACGGAGAGACTCCAGACGCGATATATAAATCCAATATAAATCCGTACAATTGGACACGGAAGCGAACACACACCTTGTTTCCGGCTACATGTGTTACAAGAACGTAGAAAATGATAAGCGACGCGATAGCGTGGAAAGCGGAAGAAGGGACACCGAGAAAAGTAGCAAAGGCGTGTGTCCCCGATTAAAAGCAGGTATTATCAATCCTACTAGACATATTGTTAGCGAATAAAAATCAAAAATCTCAAAACGTACGGAGGGTTTTCAGTCATCAAAAGAGGTTTTTATGAGTGGGAATGCTTTGTAGTAGGCATCCCTAGATACCGATGCACGCTGGGTGATGCGGAGATTCTGTAATTTGGAACAGGATCTCGATATGAATGCGGCCAATATTTCGATGGGGTTGGGCTCGAGGAGGAGTTCGGGAACTCGTAGGTCGCGGAGAGCAGGAACGGTGAACTTCTCGAGGTACCCTATCACCGATCCGCCGGTCAACGTCAATGATTCCAAGCCGGGAGGGTAATATTGTGGACGGTGTCGAGGTGGTTGTCGTCAACGGAAAACTCCAGACGGCAATGCACGAGGTTGGATGTTTGCTGTAAAATCGGAACACATTCTTGGAGGTATACCCAGCGCAAAGTGAGCGAAGTCAATTGCGCCCAGGGTAATGCTAGGGTTCCAGCAGCAAAGTGGTTGAGAAGCACTGTGCGTAACAGAGGCGCCTCCCAAAATGCAACTTGGGTGGTGACCAAATCCTGGTCCACAAGTTGCAAATCTAGGCTGCGGAGGAGGGGCATTGGGCCTTCGATTGTGCGGAGAAGGGACGTTGAAAGTTCAAGATTCAGATGCTCCCAGCGTGCACAATGCGCGATGGCTGCAGACAGAACTTTTGTCGTGTGCAACCGATTGATATCATTTTCGCTGAAATCGAGGGAGAGAGGGTAACAAAGGGACCAGCTCAGCCACATGTCGAACAAGGGAGGTTGGCGTTCGAAGGGCATAGATGGCGACATCCATATCCCCCGCCATAGAGCAGGGGTTTTTAAAGCTATTTCTCGCCACGCGCGACAAATTTGAGTCAAAAGTGTTGGCGAGTAAGTACCCAGCAGCGGTGGACAGGCGGGTAGATTGGTAGGAAGTGTATGAAGATCTCGACGGTGATTTCGGTCGGCAGGGTCAGAACAGGGTATCTGTAAGAATCGAGTCGCTCCTGAACTAGTTGTTTCCCATTGACAGATCGCAATTCCGAAGGGGACTCGTCGGAGCGCTCGAGCACTGGCAGCAAGATTTGGTCGTCGAGATCTGCAACGCGGGCACGATCGGCGAGGGAGCTCATGGGAGAGCTGCGGTGAATCTGCCTCAATATAAAAACTTTTTCAAAGTGGATACACCTGTATACACACCGAGTTGCGTCCTTGGTCCACGCTGGGATACTTAATGGTGGATCGTGAGAAGAGGCCCTGTCACTGATCTCACTCGGAAAAGTCCGTGCCTGACTTTTTACCACGGACTCCGTGACGGAGGCCTCCCGCGACATTTGTGGATATAAAATCGCTGCCAGCGTATATAACTCACAGGGTCCGGAGGAAGATTGTCTTTTCGCCTCGCGACTTGTAGCAGAGAACAATATTCCGCGGCTGCTCATCTGCGCATAGACTACGACCAAATTCTCGTCAGATTGAACAATGCAGTGATGATCGAGTTGGGCACGAATACCGCGCAATCGTGCTCGTTTTCCGGCAGCGCCGAAGTGTACGAGAGTAAATGGGGTATATATAGAACCGTGCCAGTACAGAAAGTCGAGGGGAAAACGGGAGTCCAAAGAGACAAGTAACCAAGACGTGTCAGGGCAATTATGATGATCGATCCTGCAAGACTGCCTTGGTGAATCCAAAAAGAGGAAGGAAAAAATTCAAAATGCACCTAGATTTTCCAGTCACTCTTCGAAACAGATCGCCATTAGCGGAAGGCTTCGTAAAAGAGATCCCTCGAGACCAACACATGCTGTGTGATGCAGAGTGCTCGTAGCTTGCAGCAGGATTTCGATATGAATGATGTCAAGGTAGCAATGGGATTCGGCGCGAGGAATGATTCGGGGATTTCGAGTTCAAGGAGAGCGGGAACGATGAGCGTCCCGAGGTACCCCGTCACCGAACGGCCGGTGAGCGTTATAATTAGGTACCGCAAAGATGGGAGGGTGATATCGGGAGTGTTGGTGTCGAAGCCCTCGACATCTGACACGAGATCCAGCTCACAAGCCACGAGATTCGATGCATGCCAGGATCGAACGCATTCTCGCAGGAAGACCGGGCGCAGAGTGAGAGAAGTCAGTTGCGCCCAGGGTAGCGTGAGGGGTTCGGCAGCAATGTCATTGAGAACGACTGTGCGCAACAGAGGCGCCTCCCGGATGACGATGTGGGTGGGGATCAGCGCCGAGCCGTCATCGTCGTCCACGAGATACAGATCTAGGCTCCGGCGGAGGGGCAGCGGGCCTTTGATTATGCGACGGAGAAGGGAGACTGAAAGTTCGAGATTCAGATGCTCCCAACGTGCACTATGCACGACAGCTGCAGACAGGACTTTCTTTTGTGCGACGGATTCATAAAATGTTCACTGAGATCGAGGGAAAGTGGGTAACAGCGAACCTGGTGGGCCACATATTGCACAGATGAACTTCGCCGTGGGAAGACAGAGAGAAGTGGGGGTAGGAGAGCGATATCGCGCGCCACAGGCCCGAAGTGGCAAAGCGATGTCTCGCCAATCGCGACAAATTCGTGTCAAAGTAGTTGGCGAGTCAGGGCCTGTCAGTGGTGGACTGAGCGGGTAGGTAGGGAGGGAGTGTATAAAAATCTCGATGGTGATTTCGGTCGGCAGCGTCATAGTCTCTCGCAGCCAGACGCTTCAATAATACTGAACTCGTACCTCGTTAGCCCAACCACGAATTGCACAGATCAAGTTGGTGTTCGAAAGCGAGCTGAGGATAGGAGATTGATATCGCCTGCCACAGAGTGGGAGTTGTTAGGGCTATTTCTCGCCACTGACGACAAATCCGGGTCGGCGAGTCAAGACCTAACAGCGTTGGACAGCGCGGGTAGATGGGTAGGAAGTGTTTGAAGATCTCGACGGTGATCTCGTTCGGCAGCGTCAAGACCGGGTAGCTGTAAAAAACAAGACGTTCCAGCACCAGCCGCTTTTGTGACCGTAAAGCCAGAATGGAGCGCTCAAGGTTAGGCAACTATGTCCGTCAGGCGAGCACGACCCAGCTCGCGATCCGCAAAGCCCGCTGAACATCGGGACTGCTGGGTCAGGTTCAATATTCAGAACGGAAACATAGTTTTGAACTGTGCATACCCACTTTGGAGGTAGTCTCTTGCACTGACTTCCCACTCGCAACCTTACTTTGGAGGTGTTGGCAGGACGATGAAGGTAAAATTTGAAGAGGCACTGCCGCTGATCCGAGGCTCGTCAATCAAATTGTTCAAAAATCTTGGCTACGAACTAGGAATGTGCCGCTGGTGTAATTGTCTCCTTCGCCTCACAGTTCAGCCGTGGCCCGCACTCCTTGCACTCAAACCGTAGATTGCCAGAGCTCCCGCGGAGCGCGATGCAAATGCGTGAACCTTGAGTATTAATCTTCAATGGTGACAAATGCATAAGTATGGGGTTGAGTTTCGTGGTTCGAAATGGTTTGAACAGACACACAATCAAGACTTAATCTACTAGTTACCGACGCCCACGCTTCAACCTAGGTGTCCAGTGTTTTCCGTTCGCGTCCTGCAGCGCAATGCCCCGGGATAGCAATTTTTCGGCGCACTGAATCCACGGGCTCTTTGAGATCTCACGTCTGCGGTCATAATCAACGAATGCAATGTGGTGCCACAAAACGAGCACGTACTCGGTTGTCGGCCAGCGCAAGATCGGGACTTGAATTTCGCGGAGGGCCGGTAAAAGCGCGGTATCGAAGCGAGTCGAGGAACGGGCCCATCGTTTTTTCTTTCCGGTGACTACGTACGAGTGAGTGAGATCGGCGAGGAACACATCAAGATAAAGCGCGCACTCAGCGAAGTATGCATCCAGGATGAGTTTGGTCAAGTGGAGATGTGGTTTACTCGGAGTGAGAAGCTCGACAGAAGGAAGCGATTTCGCTTCAGACTATGGTCGGCGTCATCATTCGCATTCAAACAAATGTAAAATGGCATATACTCACCGGTTTTCCGAAGTTTCCGTGGCTCCCACAAATCAACCGAGGCAGAGTAGGACAAGCATCGAGCACATTGACCTCTCCGGGATCATGAGCTCCGAGTCTGACCTCGGTCAGCTTGCCGCCATGGCGTTCAAAGAAGCGTTTGACGGTCGGAGCGAGGCTTGCGTGGAAGTACACTCGACGAAGAGCTGGCAGCCTGTAGAAAACAGATGAGAACGAGTATGACCGAGGTGAATGCAACTCAACTCAGCCGCTGCGAGGACCCCCATAAAAGAAGGATGATATTCCACAAGAGAAAGACACTCGAGGTTTGCCAACGCTTCTGGCGCCAACGTTGGTTCCGCGGGATCGAGACCGAACTCGACCGAGCACTGCCACTCGAGCGAACGGAGTGCCAGGAAAGGCTCCAAGACAAGTGGAGACTGAATTTCAGAAGAAGGAATAACCCCAACACACAGGCGTAGGAGATTGGCGCCTGCAGCCGTTGCCAACGTCCGGAGAGCGGTCCAAGGTAAAACCAGGCCTTCGTTGCTTTGTAGATGTGGAGGATACGATGTATTAGTAGAGCCATCGGTGAAACTGACGAGACCGTCCAAAAATGGGAGGATCGAAAGCAAGAGATCCTCTGCATCGGAACGCAATTTGTGATGGCACCCTTCTTTCATTTCTTGTGAGAAATCCAGCAAGTCGTCATCGGGCATTGACGGCAGCATAGCTTCGTAGGTGAAAGCCAGAGATCTGACATGTTTCGCAATTGTGCGGTCTCCGCTCAAAACAGCCGCGAACCGCGACAAATCACCAGGATTGACGAGGTCGGCGTGTCGGTATAAAAACGGCGCTGAAAGCCTCTGTTGGGGTTGTCAAAAGAGGAGAGACAGAGGTCGAATCGTAGACATACATTGAACCGTTTCGATACTAGCATGCTATCGCTCATGAGTAAGGGCTCTAAATCGTCAGAGTAGTCGTAATGGTCAGAGTCGTTTGGGACGGCGACGTGAACATCCGATGAGGCATAAACGTCCAACTCCTCCATTCGCAGTGCGAAATATAACACGCGCTCCCAAATTTTGTCCTGTACCTCCTGTGGGGCGGACTCCATAGGGACGAACGACGGGTTCGAGGGCGGTGCAATACCCGGATCTCTACGGAGCCGCTGTTAGCACGGGACTTTAAGCCATCTCTAGCTTACCCGAAAATCGTAAACCGTAGTAGCCTCTTGAGGTCGGGATCATCATCGAGACTCTCCTCTAGCTCGACGCTATCCGGGTAAGTCAACGGATACTTGATTTTGATCGTCTTCAGTGAAGGCTTGTGTTGGAGATCGAAGAGAAATTCAGGCAACTCGAACATGAATGGAATAACGACTTCTTCCAATGACGGCGAAGTCATCAGAGCATCACATATCTTGCCGCATCTGCGGACCGGCCAGACGTAGGTATAAGGAACGTCAATTGTTTTCTAGACAAATGGTGAGCAGGAAAGAAAGTAAAGTTATGAAGGCGAACCAGTCTCTGCCAGAGCGGGATGCGCTCCACTAGCTTATCCGCAAGCTGCAGGTTCTGTTTGTTGTTCCCGGGATTGTTCATGTCGCGAATAAAAAGGCGGATGGGGTTTATCGAATCGAGGCCTTGGCAAAGCCCCGAGACTTTATCGATACCCCAGATGGCGAGGCACAGAGCTAAATCTGTGATATTCGGGGACGCTTCGAGAATGGCTTTCATCGGCTGCCCATAGCCGCCCTCGACGCGGAGCTTTTTGATGAAAGCGCCAAGGTCTTTGTTAGATTTGAGAGCGGCTTCGAGAGCCTGTGCCTGAGCTGAAGAGCGGATAATGACCACGCTGTAGAGGAGAGGTGTCGCAACACGAAGCCAAGCCTTGGATACGAGCAGGTAGGCAGAAGTAGATTCAGAGATAGAGGCAAAGGGAGATTCTGCTTCGGTGTTGGAAAAGTCATCGTCTGAGATTTTTATGGCGCTCAGAGAGAGGATTTCCGAGATGATCTCGTCGGGCACAGCAGAATGCATCGTGATTCGTGCAGACAGAGCCCAGCAGACCTCGTATTTATACGGGGCACAAGACAAAGACCGGGATTGCGACGGAACGGGAATAAGAACAAAGGGACCGGCTGCCGGCAGTAATTCGCACGGCTCGCTTTTTGTACATATTCTCTTGCGCTTCCCACTCGATTTGGACTCCACGCGCATCCAAGTCATTCAAGAACGTCAGCATTCGGTCAAGAAAAACGAAAGATACCATGCCGCCATATTATGTAGGGTTCAAGTAGAGAGCGGAAGGTTTCAAGAATCTTACTTAGAATGCCGGCAGGATGATGCTCCCATCTTCACTGCCCCACTGCGGCGAGCGAGCACCATACGAGCGCGCACAAATACAATGCATGGGTACGTACGATTTACACACAACACCTCTCACTCTAAGAACCTTATGTTCTACACGAAATCCCGCATACGAAAAGAAAAACGCACAACTACCCCGCTCTCCGCCACCTTCTGCTTAATCACATCCACCACCCCCCGGCTCCGCGACGGTACTGAGGTCGCCCAGCTGGTCGCCTTCGCCCGCGACGATCTTGCGCATGATGCGGCGCATGATCTATGGTGTATTGTGTGTCAGCATCTGTAATAATAAAATGATTGCTCTCGATGCACACCTTCCCTGACCGAGTCTTGGCAGATCCGGCACGATGTATATCTTCTTGGGCGCCGCGAAGGGCCCGATCACCTTGCGCACCTGCAGCACGAGCTCCTTGGCGAGCGCCGCCTCGTTGTTGGCGTCGTAGGAGAATTCGCTAGATGAGAAAACTGCGCGTCAGTAATGCGAAAATGAAGAATGCCAGCGAGAGAGGCGCGCGCAAGGAGGACTGGGAAATGGATGGGAAGCCAAGAAGAACGACTCACGGCTTCAGCGTTACAAACGCATACACCGCCTGCCCAGTCAGCTCGTCCGCCGTCCCAATCACCGCCGTCTCCGCCACGCCCCGATGCATAATCAGCGCGCTCTCAATTTCCGCCGTCGAGAGGCGGTGGCCCGAGACGTTGATCACGTCTGCGAAAAATGGGGGTTAACCAGCTTGTTGCAGTGACAAGGGGGGAATAGGCCAGGAAAGAAAACAAAACTCACCATCCACCCGTCCCTTGATCCAAATATATCCTTCCTCGTCGCGCGCGGCGCCGTCGCCGGTGTAAAAGAGGCCCGGGTACGGCTTCATGTACGTCTCGAGGTAGCGCGCATGGTCTTGCCAGATGGTGCGCGCAATGGAGGGCCAGGGCGTCTTGAGCGCGAGGACGCCTTCGGCGGGGCCGGAGAGTTCCTGGAGCCGGGGGTTAGCACGTGGGGTTAAGGAGGAAGGCAGGAAAAGAAAGGAGGGAAGAAGGGGTGCGGGTGAAGGAAAAGCAGACGGAGCCAGGAAGACAAAGGGCGCGCGCGCGAAAGCCGGGATACTCGGTCCCTTGGTACGCGCTCCTTCCGCTTCCCCTCCGAGCGAAGAGAACCGGAAGGCAAAGCAAAGACACCCACCTCCCCAGAAACCGCATCCAGAATCGCCGGCTCGTGCCCAAAGAACGGCACCGTCGCGGACCCGGGCTTGGTCGCACCGCACCGGGGAAGGGCGTAATGACGATCGAGCCCGTTTCGGTTTGCCTGAAAAAGAAAGTCGTCAGCAACTCGGAGGGAAGAATAAAAAAGTCGACGCTTCGCGTCGGGAAAGCTCGCGCAGGTGGATGGGGCGCGCGCAGAGCCTGCATGACACGACGCGCAACCCCGATACGACGAGATGCAGACCCGGGCACTCGCTGGAAGAGAACACAAGAAGACGAAAACACCCACCAGAACGTATCCACAACCGCACACTGCCCCTTGCCCACATGCTCGTTGTACCAGTTCCACGCCTCGGGGTTGATCGGCTCGCCGACGGGAGCCGAGGACGCGCAGCGAGGAGAGGTCGTGCGGGGTGACGTGGTGCGCGCCGAGTCTGTGGGTGGGGTGGGTTAGGTTAGTTTGAGGGAGGAGGGGGGTTTAGAACGAGCGGGGAGGAAGATGGAAGGAAGAGGGGAGCGAGATAGTCTAGTTTAGGAGAAGGAAAGACGGGAAGCGCAGCGAATTCGAAGTGGTTGCAAAGAAGGTGGGCGGAGAAGCTGGAGGGAATGAGAACCAGAACGCAGGTCGCGGGGACGAATGGAGCCCGAGGAGACGTGCGGAGGCCGGAGGATAAGTAGATGGAATGTGAGGTACGCGGAAACGTACGCGGGAAGGAAGGGAAGGGAGAGGACCAGGAAGGCCACAGGCGGTGGAGCAAGGAGCAAGACGGAAATGAGGTGGGGATAGTTCGTCCGCGTCCGCCCCGAGTATAATTAATGAAAAAGGATATCGGCGGCGCACTGGCAGCCAGAATGCACGAGCCAATCGCGCGCGCCATAAAAAACATCGCGTCCGAATACGGCACACGATCGCCTTGCAGCCCGCGGAAAAATGAAAACGACCGCGCCGACCCCCGAATAAAATCAAGACCAAAACGAAGCGAGGTGAAATGAGCAGGAAAACGCACCTCCGCAACAGCCTCACCGCCGTCGGCGCGCTGTAGAACTGCGTGACCTTGTGCTTCGCGACTGTCTCCCAGTAGCGCGCCGGTGACGGGTACACGGGCGTGCTCTCGAACATGAGCGTGGTGACGCCGTTGAGGAGGGGGCCGTAGACGATGTAGCTGGGGGTGAAGGAGTATCAGCATGATGGCAAGAGGATGGATGAAGTAACAGAAACAACGCACGTATGCCCCGTGATCCACCCGACGTCCGCCATGCACGCGAAGCGGTCACCCTCGTGTACGTCGAAGACGTACTTGACGGTGAGCGCGGCGCAGAGGAGGTATCCGCCCGTGGTGTGCACGACGCCCTTGGGCTTCCCGGTCGAGCCGGAGGTCTAAAGAAATATCAGTACGAGCAAATGGGAAAGTGGAGAGGGGACGTACGTAGAGGATGAAGAGCGGATCCTCGGCGGCCATGACCTCGGGCGGGCAGTAGCTCGGGACCTATGCGGTGTCAGCACAAAGCGAACAAAGTCAAAACGCACCACAAACCTTCGCGACCTCCTCGTGCCACCACCGATCCCTCCCCTCCCGTCCACGCGACCTTCCCCCCCGTGCGCTCCAGCACCAAACAGTGCTCCACCCCGGGACACTCCTTCAGCGCGGCATCCACAATCGCCTTCGTCGCGATCGCCTTCCCGCCCCGCCGCCCCTCGTCGGAAGTGATGAGCACACGCGACGCACAGTCGTTGACGCGGTCGCGCAACGACTCGGCGGAGAAGCCCGCGAAGACGACGCTGTGGATCGCGCCATGCGCGCGCACGCGAGGAAGGCGGCGGCGGCGTGCCACGTCATGGGCAAATAAATGCTCACGGTGTCGCCGCGCTTGACGCCGAAGGTGGTGCGCAGGACGTTCGCGAGCGAGCATACCTCGCGCAGGAGCTCGCCATAGGTGATCGAGGTGCCTGCGCCGGGCTCGTCCGCTTCGTAGATGATCGCGACCTAATGTACGCATCGTTAAATCGTGATGTGTGATATATAAAGAAGCATAAGATTTGGAATTGGACGCACCCTATCGGGGTGGGTAAACGCCCACCGGTCAACACAGTTGTACGCGGCGTTGAGACCGCCTTCGGGGAACCACGCGATGTCGCCCGTGGCGAATCCGCCGCTGCGCACGGTCTTGAAGGGGCGGTCCCAGTGCAGCGTCTCGTTCGCTTTCTACATCACATCGGGCGCATCAGTTATAGCCACTGATCGCGCCAGGAATAGCGTCGAGAAGAAGAACACACCTTCGCCCACCATTCATCGGACCCCTCGCCGACGGTGTCGGCATGGGCCGCCTTGTACGCAGCGAGATCGGGGCCGACGTGCGGGGTATGAGTCCCGCCCGGCACCAAGCGCGGGGCGACCGGGGTGGGTAACTATGGGCTCCGGATGAGGCTCGCCGTGCTCATTATGTGCTGAAGTTTTGGTATGGATAGAAGGAAGAAGACGAGCGAAGGCGAAGCAGTCGGGGTCACTTGACGGTTTTATACCCCAGGCCTGCCACCATCTGTTCGTCATTTCAAATGGATAACCCCGTATGCAAAAGCCGGATAGATCGCAATCTTCCCCTTAACCCGCGCAAAATTAAAGGAGTTAGAGAGGAAGAGAAGCGGCCGTAGGTATGTCTGCATTCAGGGACGATCACAGCAGCTTGAGCGGGCGTGCCAGTGCGTTGCATTGATAGCAACTGATAGATACTTAGACTCGCAGAAGAGGTCATGTTGACAAGGACTGTCTGTAGCACTGAAGCTTACCCGGTGTATGCGATCCAAGCAGCTAGAAAGGCCCTGAACAAGGCTTGAATCTTGAAGAGAAGGTGGTCGGACCCGAAGAAGGATCTTAGCGTAACTTGTACGTACAGACGGGATCCCGAGACTAGCCGTCACTGCGAAGTTAATTCGGCGTCACCTCGGGTCCGTTGATCGCCGTCTTCGCCCACTGCGAGTGTGCAAAAATTCTTACGAAGAATCGGAGAGAGCGGAATGCTCAAACACTTTGAAGAAAAATAGCTGAAACTCCGTGAGACTCCGCGCCGCCCGGCGCGGCCAATCCCGTTCAAGGTTGACAAAAGGTTGAACCCCGATGGAGCGTTGGACCAGAAATTTCCTACTCCGTCGTCGGCGGCGCCGTTCCCCGCGTTATGTACTCGTAGACGGTCTGACATTTCTCCAATCTGTGGTTCGTCCTCCTAGATTTGGAAAGATTGGATTCGACTCAACTTCTTGGCAGGCGAAATTGAATGCTCGCCTTTCTGATGTCGTTCTGTTTCGTCGTGGGCCGGCGAGCCAATTTGAGGTGCAGGCTTGATTAGATGCGAAACCGTGTTTTGCATAGTGCGCCAGTTCGTTCAAGTTCAACAAAGTTGAACTTGGAAATGTCTTGGCCAGAGCTACTTCCAATCGGAATCTCACGTGGCGCCTAAAACCGTTTGTAGAACTCCATATGTTTAAAAATCTTCAAGCCATTTCAAGCCGGAGCATACCTGCAACTCGCCAGCCCACAGCGAAGCAAAGCGAACAAGAGCATTCAATTTCGACCAGCGCCAAGAAATAGAGAAAGGACAGCACATATGTAAGTATGCCGAATCGAATCGAATCTTTCCAGACGGGGAGCAACCATCTATTGAAATGCCGAACCGTCCACGACGACACATACCCGAGCCTCCGACGACAGCGAAGGATTCTCATTCAAGGATGGAATCAAGGACGCACTTTGTAGACAGCCGAGGACTCGATCTTTTTCAGGCTGACCATCCCCTACCCAACGGAGTGGATTCGATTCCAGCAGCTCGACGGTGACATAATGAGCGGTGATGCAGTACTTCGCTTGGTTCGGCGAGGATGTGGGCTTGGAGGTGAGACAATTCGGAGACGAGCTGGCAAAGCGAATATACTGTCGTTAGACTTGGCATTTTGAACGGATAGCCAAGCCGAGCCAAGCGATAAAGATCCAAATGCATACGGCGGCAGTGGAGGGAGAAAATTGAGGGGCGGCGAAGACTCGAAGGCACGTCGCAAAGAGGGAACGAACACAGGTCTAGGTTGCCCAGGAAATTCGAGGAGTGCTGCGGCCCGAGCGGCCCAAGCGGCCCACACTTCGGTAACGTCGCGACCGCCGCGCTGCAGGTGATGGTGCTGATGGTGCTGATGTCGGTGGGGGCACGGATAGGCCGCTTCGCGTGCCAAACGGGTTCCCGAATTGAGAGTCGCTCTGGCAGCGTGCCATCCGGCAAGAGCCAAGGGCAAGTAGTGCCAAAGGGAAACGGGGAGGGTGAACCTGGGACATGAGATTCGCGCGCGACAGAGTGGATTGAATGGAGGTGCCGAATTGTGGCGAATGTGTCGATATACATAAATCCATCCCTTCTATCCCAGACTCGAGCTCGAACTCGGTGAGTTACAGTTGACAATTGCTTCGGGCCATGGGGGTGTCAGAGCTGCAGCCGAATTCAACTCGTTCCGGGGATGTGGTAGGTCCAGGTAGCTGTGTGCCAGTGCGGATGGAGTGCTCCGATAACGAGGAAAGGAAAAGGAAGCGAATTGGCCACCAGAGAGTTTACAGGAACTTTTAATAATTCCGGAGAGAAATGCACCTTGCACACGGCGAGTAAGGCCTAATGGAGCGAGTGGGTGACAAAGACAAGCGGACAGAGGTTTTTCGAGAGCCGCAGGGATTTCAGGATGGCAGACGATATATATCAACGAGGTACGTTCAGAAAGATATACTCGTATAGCATCTGTCTAGGGAGACTAGGCAGACGGGTGCTTGCCAAGATGGAGCTGCGTCTCAAGCGGTTCTTATTTCGGGATCTGGGCAGCCGTTTGAGCGATTATTTGAGAGAGTTCAGCACAACGAAGGGAGCTGCGAATTCACTTTTTTTTTTTTTTGAGTCGGTGGTAAGAGTCAAGCATGTTGATCGCATCAGCGGTTCAGACTGGCATTGAGCTGGCAAGCTTCTTCTTCTCTTTCCAGCTCGAACCCTCACAAGTTCTCCACAGGCCCCAGCAGCATCGACCACGACCGCGAACTCTGTGTGTGCTCCCATTGAAATTATATCCGATACTGACCTCGCCTCCCACAGCTCCCATGAGCACACTTGCAGATCATGCTCACGTCTCACCTTCGGAATCGCGATGCCAGGAACAGCGCTTCTCTGGCCTTGCAATCTGAGAGGAAATTGGTACTGGAGCAATCCTCCAAATACCCAGTCTTGACCCTGCCGACCGAAATCATCATCGAGGTCTTCATGCACTTCCTCCCCACCTACCCGCTCTGTCCACCTCTGACGGGTCTTGACTCGCCAACTCTTTTGACACACATTTGTCATGAGTGGCGAAAAATAGCTCTTGGAACAGCCACTCTATGGCGGGCGATTGCTAAACGACCATACCATCCCTTTCGAACGCCAAGCTCACCTGTGCAATATGTGGCTGAGCAGATCCTTTGTCACCCGCTTTCCATCGATATCTACGAAGATATTGTCAATCCGTTGCGCACAGCAGAGCTCCTGTCTGCACTGGTCCTCCACCGCGCGCGCTGGCAGCATCTAAATCTCCGCCGCCTTTCAATATCCCTTCTCCGCATGATCGAAGGCCCAATGCCTCTCCTCCGCAGCCTAAATTTGTTTCTTACCGACTATGAGCTGGATTTGATCACCACCGCCAATGTTGTATTTCGGGAGGCGCACCTATTACGCACAGTCGTTCTCAACGACTATGCTGCTGAATATCTCACGTTACCCTGGGCGCAATTGACTGCGCTGACTTTGCGCGGGGTTTTCCCACGAGAATGCGTTCCGGTTCTACAGCACGCGTCGAACCTCGTGCATTGCGAGCTGAATCTCGTGAATGAGAGTGTTGATACTCCCGATATCACCCTCCCGTCTTTGCAATCATTGACGCTCACCGGCCGTTCGGTGACGGGTATCTCGAGACCCTGATCGTTCCCGCTCTCCTTGAGCTTGAAATCCCTGAATCATTCCTCGGGCCCTACATTGACATCATTCATGTCGAAATCCCGCTGCAAACTACGGGCACTGTGCATCACGCAGTATGCAGCGGTATCAAGGGATCTCTTTTACAATGCATTTCCGCTGATAGCGGTCTGTTTCGAAGAGTGAAAAATCTAGGTGCGTCGTGTGAAACCGTTTTGTTTTTAATTCACTAACGTTGTCTGGCAGGATTTATCGTTCATTCTAACTTGCTACTTCTCCCTTACCTTACTCCCACTTTCTCCAGTTTTCCGAACTGGCACGGCGCGGCGCTCACCTATATATATCCATCACTCGTACATTTGGGCGCTGACGGAAACAAGTACGGGGACACGGGTACTTGTGTTTCAAAAGGAATGTGGGTAAAACAAGCTACAAATGCCGTTTCGAAGTGTGTAGGATATCCCGATTTATGAATCATCGCGAGAGCAGTGAGGCCAATGTGAGCTCCGCTGGGTTGAATCCTTAAGCTTGATGAAAATTGAAAGATTGAAAGGTTCCGGACTTGAAGCGAGCTGTTGTACATGTAATCGAGGTGCGGCATCTTCGGAAAAGATAAAGTAAGTACCCAACTCGAGCTCGAAGGTGAGTTGATCTTTTATAAGCTATCTTTCGAGATATAGAACGACGATGGCGGAGCTCGAATCAAAAGTAGTTCTGTTCTTCGTGTGGAGGTGGTGGGTTGAAATAAAAGTACTCCGAGCATGAGGTGAGTCAAAGGCAAGCGGCGAGCGAATCAGCCGAGACCTTACACCCACAATCGATCGTCTTTAAGTTGGGGATTAGACGGACTTCGGAGGACGCAGGAAAGCTAGAGACTCGGAGAGGCACAGGGTGGTAAGGGAGTATGTAAGCGAGAGAGGTCAGGGCTTCGTTTGGTTGGTAGTAGCGAACGACACGGTGAGCCTTGGAGGTGTAGAAATTTCGAGAGGGCAGAAGAAGCTGCAGTTCAAAAATGGGGGAAAGTTCGCGCAGCTGTTTGAGACATTCCTTTAAGCTCTGAAGATGGATTGAATGGAAACTTGCGGGAGATGATGACAGCGGCAAGATGGCAAGGAAAGAACGGATCAATCACGGCAAGTGCTGGGCGCCTTTTTTTCTCAACTCTCTTCATCGAACCTCTACAATTATAGGTCCCAGCGTCGACCCAGATCGCGAGTTCCGTGTGTGCTTCCATTGAAATTATATATGATATCGACCTTGACTTTTCACAGCTCCCATGAGCACGCTTGCAGCAGACGAGTCGTGCTCGCCTTGCGGATCTTGAGCGCAGATCTTGAATCTTAACAGTCTCCTACCCAGCCTCGTGTTCCGGGGTTGGGAGTCAGTAGCTGTACGGCTGAGTAAATAATCAGCTGAAATATTCTGCCGTAAAAAATGATCACATCATATCTGTCAAAATTAAAACATCCGAACTTCAAGGCCCAACCCTCCACAGAGGCTGGCCTTTAACAAATGTAAACAACATAGCCACAATTTGACGAAATGTTCATTCTCAATCCCAACCCCCTCTAAAAACGTGGGGGGAGGCCTAAAGTGCGTTCCCCTGGGCCCAGGGCCTCAGCTGCAATTTTTTGGACAGGCAGGCCAGCAGCAGGAAAGGTTCAGTAACACGAACCAAGCGGGTGGCTATGTTGTTTACGCTTGCTAAAGGCCAGCCTCTTGTGGAGGGGTTGGGCCTTGAAGTTCGGAAGCAGTATAGAATCTAGAACGATCAGTTTGATGGGCTATTGAGATTTGTCTTGGTGCATGACTACTCTGAATCCACCATTAAATATCGCCACTGTGACTCCCAACCCCGGAACACGAGGCTGGGTAGGAGACTGGAATCTTAAGCGCTCCCTTTCAGCATTGCGATCCCAGAGGCAGTCAGGTTTTTGAGGGCATTAGCGTGTACATATACCCAGTCTTGACGCTCCCGAACGATAGGCTAGTGGGATCGGTACGTCCCGTATGAGATAGAGAGGGAAGGAATCGCGAGCACGCTAGAGAGCGAGTTCGTGGGTGTGGGAAGAGCCGAAGGCTCTGCGCTCGGCCGCCTGTGCGAGGGGCTGCGAGACCAGACGGGAAGGAGGGGAGGCCGCGTGAAGCAGACGACTCCGCGCGTCCTTCCCACGGCGATCGGTTGTCTCCGAGCGGCAGAGTGGGCTCTGAGCCTGTGGCTGGAAAGGGAAAGGCGGCAATGCCAATCCTACACCACTCCAGAGCGCCAGCTCGAAATGGATGGCATGCGCCTGCGGCGCGCGCCGGCCACCCCACACCAGAGCTGAAGCGGAGGAAAAAGGAAAGGAGAGGATAGATAGAAGAAAGGAAGGAGGAACGGCGTACAACATTTCGTGCATAGCTTAAGAGCGCCGGGAATTTGAGGAATAAGAAATTGGATTGTATATGTAACGGAAATAAGTGAGCGTATGGCTCAGTCGTCCAGCGCGCCCGGTTCCGCGATGACGATACAGTGGTTTATACGGAAGGCTTCGAAAGCCTTGGAGACTTCGTCGACCTTGTCCTTGGTGTATGCCTTGCCTACGTGCTGGGGGATGATATGCTCGAGTTTGCGCCAATATAAAAGGAAAGCTAGGGAGGTCCAACCGCCGAGAGCCGCGACGACGTCACAAGGAACACCTGCCAGTAAAAGCTCCGTGGAACCGCCGATACGAAAGCTATGTCCGTGGACGCGTAGTAGCTTTGCCGCCGTCCATATGTCATGGCAGCACCGGAGGAAATGGTCTTTGGTGGGATATGCCCAGGCGGAGTCGTTGGCCCGGTACGCGAAGAAAGGTGCATGCAGCGGGAGGTCAGCGTTGACCTGCAGGTGGTTGGAGAGGGCCTTCTGGGCGCAGAGCTCGTCGTCGCGTCCGGTAAGGGTGAGAAGAGCCCTGCGTTCGCGCGTGGACTTCGTCCAAGGTAGTGCGAGAGTCGTCGCGGGAGTTCCGTCGGGTGCGGTGATAAGGCGCATAACGGCAGCTCTGGTAACGTGGAACTTAGGGTCGAACTCCGCCGCGGAAGGCACGGTGAGCTCGCCCAAGCGACGGCAAGCCCAGAAGGCGGCAGTGGCGAGGGCCCAAACGGCGGCGTCGAAAGGCTTGGAGAGAATAAGAGTAGCGCGAAGAGCGACCATGTGCGCTATGGTGACGGGCCGCGCTGTTCGCGAGCAAAACTGGTGCCTTCCTTGTTCGCGGTGCGCCTAGCCAGCTCGACCCAGCGGTCAAGGCCTTCCCAGGGGGCGCCGTGTACGTCGTGCCACGCCTTGAGACCCGACATCCACGACTTGACGGTGCCGCTGCCGACCTGACCGACGTGGGCGGCAATGAACGCTGCCAATAGGTAGTTAGGGGGCGGGCATGCGCGTGCGTTCGGGGATCTCATGGAGATTGCAATATTGTGTGAACCGTTTGAGTCCCGCCGCGTAAGATTCGTGGGTGTTGGGGGCGAAAGATCGGAAAATGACTGCGTACGCGTTGTCCACCTCTGTTGCCGGCAACATCTTGCGCATGTCCGCGTCCCGGTCCTGTGCGAAGGGGGTCGTCCAGGAACGCAGGCGGTCTTGCGCGAGGACTGGCGGGCGAAGGTGGCTGTCTGCTACCTCGTCGCCCTTGCGTGGTTTTCTACCTCTGGATAACTTAGCGGGGGGTTGAACGGGTTGCGCTGTGGACTGTAACGCGAACTGCGTGGGTTTGGAGCGACGGGGAAGAGGTAGCAGGCAGTCCGGGGTGATGGCGAAGGGTAAGGCGAGAGGAGTGGGGCTAGGGTCGCGTGAGGTCTGTGGGAGTGGAACCGGGTCTTCATAGCCAAAGGGGTTCAACCAGTTGCTGGAGTCGTTGTCCTTCGCGGGCGCCGTGGTCGGAGGAGACGCGTCTAATGGGAGCTCGAAGAAGAACATGTATGAGAGGAGGTCAAGAAATATATTGAGTCACGTTTACGATGGGATCAAGATAAGAGTATAATGTGTGTGTAGACGAAGGCTCAAATACGGCGAAAGTACGGACACAAGTCCTCGGGGACGGGGAATGTGGACTGAATACGATGCGAGGCGGGGCCGATAGTACCACGAGAAATAGGGTCGGCCGGGTTACGAGCGGACTCGATGTAAGTAAGATCAAGAGTAATGTTATGTGCCGCCAGGACGAGAGCTGAGCGGCGTATGGACAGATTGACATCTGCGTTGCGGCTGCGACCCTTGTCAAAGGCGCCGATGACACCCATGTTGTCGGAATGTATGCGCAAGTGAACATCATGTAAGTTCTGCTGCTCGATTGCATATATGAGGAATTCTAGGGCGACGCCCTCGAGCCAACCGATATGCCGGGTCTTCGAGCGCCAATCTCCGCGTAGTCTCCAGGCGTCCCAGCGGCCGTTGGCAGTGATGCCAATTCCCCAAGAGGTCAAAGCATCAACGAAAAGATGGAGGTCGACCACTGGGCCGCGCGCGAGGAGGGAGCGAGTGATTCCCGGCTTGGACAGCTTCTTCAGCCACCATCGCAGCTCGGTGAAGACAGCGGAAGGGGGCCAGCGTTTTGCGTAACGGTTGTTGTTGAAGTCAGCTGTGAAGGAAGAGAAGGCGGGGAGGTGGGAACGACCGTCTTGGTGGACGAAGGCGATGTGACACAATGAGCCGTGGATCTTCATGATGTCCATCATGGTGACTTGTTCTGCGGAGGCCTTGGCGAGGAGGGAGTGCACACGCTCGCGGAACTTGATACGTTTGGCCTCGGGAACCGCCACCGTGCACTCCGTGAGATCCCATTCCAAGCCGATGTAGATGAAAACATCGCAAAAGTCTAGCCATTTGGTGTCATGCCAGGGGCAGCAGAGGGAGGCGATAAAGGCGAGGGCGGTGAGTCGATCATAGAGGTAAATGTAAGTTCCGATTCCCGTGCGTTCGTCGATGGTAAGAGAGGTGGGGAATTGGAAGCTGAGGAAGTCATCTTCGTAACGGTTTGTCGGCTTGACGCCCTGGCTTCCCAGATGTCGGCAAGGGCTGAGCCTATCATACCGGCGTTGCTGCTGGACGAGGAGCAGCCGAAAGGTGCGTTGTGCTCGATGTAAAAACGGCCGTCGGGTCCCTTGAGGACAAACCACTTCTTGTGCGCCGGTAAGATCGGACAGGTGCGGTGGAACTTGGCCATGTCCGCGACCATGGCCTCTGCGCCCAGAGGAGCGTTGGATATCTGGATAAGGAAATAGGTATCAGAATAAGAAGTTTGAGGACGACCGCTGATGCGGCGGGTAGTAGGATAAGAGAAAGGGGAATAAGATAAGATAAGGTGCGCAGACGCTATGAGGAAGAGGGGGGGGGGGGGGGGGGGCGCGGGCGCGAGTAGAGTGGGGCGCGGACGTGAATAAGAGCCGCGTGGGCAGGATAATGCAAAAAAGTTGAGGACGAAGGGAGAGAGACTGGGCCTGTGGCCATACTGAGCGGGGGAAAAGGAGATGTGAACTCACAATTTCCGCTACTTGTGCTGCTGTGCCGAACTTCGTCGGGAAACTGTCTTTATCGATGTAATCGTTGGTGGAGGGGTGCGCCCGAGTTTCCTTTGGATAGGTTACGGCATAGGCGAAGCTTGGGCGGCTCACCAGGGCCCTGCGCCTGCTCCGAAACAAGCATCAGTGAGCATTGGAAAGGTCCCTGCAAGATGTCCTCCACCTCCGATTGCGTGTAAGGTCCGCTCATGCGACCGGATGCCACTTCGTCTCGAATATAGGTGGTGACGAAATCGTGATGGTCGTCAACGGAGGAGTCATTGGCGAAGATAACTGTGGATTTGAGCTCTGGAAAGTCGCCCATCGGGAAGCCTTCTCGAAGATTTTTGACAAGATCGGGATACTGTGAAGTGAGATTATGCTTGTCGAGCATAGTAGCGAAGGCGGACGCGTCGTATGGCGTAAGGACGCGGTTCAAGATATCGTCGTAAGCTGTGGAACGGGACGGAATAGGGATGGAAGCCAAGAAATTGTCAACCTCAGCCGCCGACGCTCTAGTAGGCTGGCTGTTTCCGGCAGGACCACGAGAAGGCGTGGTGGCCTCCACCGCAGAAGGAAACAGAGGTGGCGTCGGAGATTGTCGTGGGTGCAGGTGACTTTGTCGCATTTGACGTTCCAGAGGCGACATAATGTCTCGTTGGATCGTACCGTACAAACGTCATTCCCAGAGACGCGGCAGAAGAGCAGGGAGCCGTCCTCGAAGTTGTTGAAGGTGCAGGCGCTATAGTAGTGCCCCCGCCTCGCGCATATGAGGCAGACGGTGGAGGGGGCTTCGCCTCCGCTGCCTTCATGAAAGGGGCCGCCTCTGCCGTGCAGCCGGGCGCCGCCACGAGCGCCGCCGCTGCCGCCGCGTCCCCCCCCACCACCTCCACCCCGACTGCCACCGCGCAGGCTCGGGGGAGCGGCAGGGGGGCGGGTCTCTTCGGCCGGTTTCCAATCGGCTGATCGAAGGGCAAGCTTCTCGTCGATGCGGAGAAGAACCAGCTCGCCGTTAAGTTGCTCCTGGTAATAATCGCGCTTGAAGGAGAAACCTTGCATGTTATAAGCTTGGCGTAACGTGATATCGGTGCGAAGGAGCGCTGGGAAATTCTTTTCCGCCTTTTCGTAAGTCACCAAGAAACCAAAGTGCGCTGACCAGCGTGCAACGTCCTCTGGAGTGCCGATATGTCCCATAAACTTGACATAGTTTTGGGCAGCCTCGGTCCACTGTGCTCGATCCAAGTCGCGCTCTGCGAGTACGTTTGCCTCGAAGTGGGCTGAGTCCAAGACGCGTATCTGTTTGTCGGAGCCCGGCGCATTGAGTTTGGTCGTGGCAATGGACAAGGAGTTTTTGTTGATGTAGTCTAAACTTTCCGTGGTGAAAAGGGACAGCGGGATGTAGTACCCGTGCACGTCGAGATCCTTCAAAAGAACATTGAAGGAAACGGGGGGACGAGAACCAAGGGGCAAATTGATCTCCTCGCGGCGGCGCTTGGAAGGTGGTTTAGGGTCGTCACCGTCGCGCGCGCGCTTCGCTTCTCCGCCAAAGGAAGAGATGCCACGCATGAGAGTGATCGCGGATGACGGCGACAAGGAGCTGAGAACCTTCTTGAAGCCGCTAGCAGGGGGAGAGAGACTCGTCGTCATCGACGGTGACCAGGGATTCGTCGTCCGAAGGGACGTCTGGGTGAGTGGCCGCGTTGTCGAGATGACGCGTCCTTCTGAGCAGTCGATCTGTGTTTCGGCCTAAGATCAGATTGTTCAATTGTACTTTCGCCATGCGCGGGAGTTTTTTCAACGCCTCGACGATCGCGTTCGATGAGTGTGTCCTGCGCACGCGAACTGTATCGCCTGAAGAGTTATCCGTTGGTGGGTTTGGAGCAGGCCCATTCTGACTGGACGACGCGTCTTGGTCTTCGGGGGTCTGGGTCATAACGAGGGTTGTGTGTTGCGTGCGTGAAGAACAATATGTACAGAGGACAAAGAAAGACGACGAGAGAATCGGGCGCGCTGTAGACGTCGCGCGCGCGGAGCGAAAGAAGTGACCGAGTTATGCTCGGTCACATCTTTCCCGATTCTCTCCTACACTAGCTTATCCTCACCCAGATCTTCGTTCACTTCCTACCAGTCTACCCCGAATGTCCACCGCTTACGGGCATTCGCTCGCCGAATATACTGGCCCAGATTTGCCGCCAGTGGCGAGAAATAGCTCTGAAGACCCCGGCTTTGTGGTGATCGATCTCGATCTCCTACTACCCTCGCTTCCCTCTGTCTTTCAGAGGCCGAGTTGACCTTTGCAACATATGGCTCACCAGGTCTCGTTGCTACCCAATTTCCCTCAACCTTAACGAAGATTCTGTCCCGTCGCACATCACGGAGGGCCTGTCTGCAGCTGTCATGCATAGCGCACACTGGGAGCATCTGAAACTTGGACTTACAACGTCCTCTGTCCGCATTATCGTGGGTCCCATGCCCCTCCTCCGCCGCGGCTTGGATGTGTATCTCGTGGACAATGATCCAATCTACACCAAACTCTCGTTTCTGGAGGCACCTCTGTTACGGGCAGTCGTTCTCAACGATGTTGCGGCTGAAAGTCTGACCTTACCCTGGGCGCAGTTGACTTCGCTGACTTTGCGCCCTGTGTACCTGCGAGAATGTGTTCCGATTCTGCGGCACGCATCGAACCTCGTGCGTTGCGTGCTGAATCTCGTCGAGGACCCCGAGGGCCTCGACGTCCCGGATATCACCCTCCTGTCTCTGCGGTCCTTGACGCTGACCGGCCGCTTGGTGACGGGGTATCTCGAGACGCTCGTCGTTCCCGCGCTCCACGACCTCGAGATCCCCGAATCATTCATCGCGCCCAACTCCATCGATACATTGACATCATTCATGTCGAAATCCCACTGCAAACTACAGCGACTTTGCATCACCCGGCGTTGGTCGGGATCGAGGGATCCCTTTTACAAAGCCTTTCCGCTGATCGCGGTTTCATTTGAGACGGGCTGCGACAAAGGAATTCGAACTCATCATTCATTCGGGCACGGCAAAGTCGGGAAGCCAAGAAAATCCAGATGCAACGGCGTCCAGCTCGGCGCTATAAGTTGAACGCGCTTCCTATCAACAAACCACTACACAATGCCCATGTTGTGTTTCAAACCCTTCGTCGTTTTCGCTGCTCTGATTGCGTCTGCCTATGCCTGGCAGGTGCAGTTCTACATAGTGCCGGATGTCGGTCCCGGGGATCCCATCTGCTTCGGGGGCGGGACCACAATGTCTGGCGGCGCGTCGGATGTGGGGACCTGCTTTGAGGGTCCGCCCTTTGGCAGCAGGGTGACGTCCTTCGCAGTCTCCAGAATCCCCAGGCCGAACATGTCTCATGTGCGTACGCTTTGCGGCAGTTTATCCTTGTACTCTTGCGTAACTGATTACTATTCTTGATTTCCAGTTTTCCTGTACAACCTGCCGTATGTCGTCCAAAGAAGTGCCCATGCATGGGTTCTGATCTTGATAGCCAATTACAAGGGGTTGCCAGAGCTTTGTCGGTGTCGTGACGGAACCATATCCAGTGGGGTGTCATAATGGAGAAGTTTGTGAGCCTGCATTGTTCTATGGCGTGACTTTTGTGGGTGAGGAGTTTATAGATTCCTTCCGCGTGGTGGTCTGAAAATTGGTCGGAATTTTCCAATGGGGAGTGCCGGTGTGATTTTTGGAAGACATTCCTCGGGCCAAATCCTTGTTTTTATTTTTCAACGTCGATACTTGTCTCCTGGGCGTGATCAAATCGGGCCAACGCATTAGGCAAAGGCATTTCATGTGTTTCTTACACAAAGAGACCCGGTGAGTTGCGTCAGCGCGGAGGAGAAGAGCAGAGGCAGATAATTTTATAATAGTGCTGTTCAAAGTTGCTCCTTTTTGGCTCCTGGTTTAGTTCCTGCTCAGTTCCTTTTCATCAATTTTTGGAAGGAAGGAAGGAAGTTGTATACCGGCACGGTCCCGTTAAGAAACAGCCTGGGCCCGTACTACACACATGTGTCACTTGTATGCTATGGATATTCTTTTCCTTTCACCATTTCACAACCTGAGTACCCCATCAAACACTTCCCCAGCTAGATCAGTAATAAAAATGAGAAAAAAAAATACCGGTGGGTCAATTGAGATGCATTCAGAGCCCCAGGGCGGCCTGGTGTCCGGAATCAAATATAAGGAAGGAAGGGAACAATATTCATTAGATTATCCCAATGTGCTGTATGTATGATGTGTCCAAGTCCCCTCTCAGTTGTGATAGTCACTTGTTGATAGGGGCGGTGGAGCGAGTCATCGCTGTCCGACACATCCCGCACGACTCTCTGAATTTTAGATTCTATCGAGTTGGCTTGAGAGAAGACTGAGAATTGCGTAGACAGCAGGGCTCTCGACTCCGCTCAGTCTGGGCTCATGGCATCCAGCCATTGCACGGATATCGAGTAGCCTCGCGTATGGCACCGAGTATGCCATGTATCCCTTTTGTGCGTGGGCTACACCACCGTTTACCGGTTGATGGTTGAATCAATGTAATCCAGCCCACGCTGGCCTGGGAATCAGACGGGCCTAATTTCATGCAACCACAGTGTTGTTTTTATATTGGGGACTTGATATTGATTGTTGTACCAAACTGACCTTGAATATGGGTGTGAACAAATATGTGATCTGGGACGACAACACGACATTAGTGAGCGCCGGATTCAGTATGGGATCTACAAAATTTTCCCGACGTTGGATCGACGTCGGGCTCAGGCTTACCCCACATCTGCAAGCCACACTCCCACTTCTCACCATCAATTACCTCACCGACCCAATTTCCAGACAAAATTGTGGCCTACGATGGTTTCCCGCCCCGTACTCTCTTGGACACATCTCTTAAGGGATCAAAGACATGGTTTATATAGCTAACTCGAGTTGGTTTATTTCCAGGGACGGAGGAGAGCGAGCTATGTAGAAAACTGTAAAGTTCATCGCGCAAAAGAACATGTCGTAAATTTCCCAAATGGGGAGAGATGGCCAACGTCGTTCCAACGTTGGGCATCATCGAGGTTGATTAGACGTGGGCCGGATCGCCTCGATTCAAGGTCAATCAATTGCTGGGCCACGGTAGCCGGTTTCTATGTCGCTCCCAGGTTGCGGGCCAAGCGGTGGTGTAGCTGTCCCTTTGCATCTGGGCAGTACTGGGTTCCTCGTTTTTTAGGTCGATAGTGCGGGTGGTGGCGGCTGCTGGGGAGGGAGATTGAGACCAAAAGCACCTCGCGCACCGCGGTGGCCATCCGTGGGCTGGCGCACGATGACTGAGACCATTGGGAGTACACCATGTATCCCTTTTATGCGTGGGCTAGCTGTCCCTTTGCATCTGGGCAGTACTGGGTTCCTCGTTTTTTAGGTCAATAGTGGGTGCAGAGAGAGTGGATGGTGGTGAAGGTCCATGGTAGCTGGCGTTGAAAGTTTCCCCTTGTGATCTCACCAATTTGGTATCTTGGATCATTGTTTGGCCAGAAAAGGAAGTCAATCAAAAGCCAAAAAGGTGTAACTTTGAAACGGGGGGTCTGAGATTTCGGACCAGGGAGCAAGTAGGAGAGATCTGCTCATTGTTGTATATTCTCCATGTCCGCTACAAGTTTGTGACCCCAGATAACATGTCAAAAATATATTGGACTAACAACTGCCGGGTGGAAGACTAAATTGACCTAATAGGCATTGAAAAGGTAGAAGACGACAAGTGCGTAAAAAGGAGGGACCGGTGCTCCTGTTTGCAACAGGAAACCAACCGGGAACGCAAACAGGAGGCAAGTAGGGATTTGAAATGGCTTCAGACAGACAGACACACGTGTAGAATTTGGCTCAGGGGAGGACTTCCAGGCAAGGAGGATGCAAAGAGAATCCAAGGGTTTACTAACCAGTGGGGTATCTACAACAAGTATCCTAGCTTTATAGACAATGAAGATATCACATGTATGTGGAATATGAAATATGTGGGTCAGAAGTTGAAATAAACTACGGCGCAGCAACAACGGTGAAATAGTGATATTCAAATGATCGGAAGTACGTGTGGGTCAAGCTTGTATTTCCAACAACACGTAATTTTATAAAGAGGCGATCACGCAGTACACAGTACGTCACGATAAATACTGGTTTACTACGCAGCAGCCAAATCAAAAGTCCAAAAGCCGCATCGCGCTTAAACCTTTTCATAGTTGGTCTGGGCGAACTGGCTGTCTGAGTCTTCTGACCGACTTGGAGAGAAACCGGCCTGCGGTTGAATAGACTTTGGGGGAATAAAGACTGTGTTGGCCCGAGGAGAACCTAAACTTTGACTGTGCTTGAAGCTTCCAGATGCCATGGTGGAGCTCGAAGCCCCAGTGCTAGATCCGGTCCCTTTTCGAGATGAGTGGGAGTGGACCATGCGGAAGATGACGAGGAGGGGTCCGAATAGCTATGTGGAGATCACTTAGACACAGTGGAGAGCAAGAATAGTAACACTTACAGATCCATACGCAGCGATACTCTCCACCCAACTCACTGCATTCTGATTATTACTCGCAAACGCCGCCATCCACACCAGTCTGCACGTCGAAGTAATAGAGGACGACTCAATAAAGATCACTGCAAGTCGTCCATAAACCCTTTGGTGGTCTGCGCCGAGGATCCCGACGTTGTTGCGGTGGAACAAGAGTTTGCCGGCGATGAGGCATGTGGCGATGACGTCGAAGACGACGGAGGAGATCAGGGAGGCCTCTGTGTATTTTTCGCCGAGGTCGAGGGCTCGTTGAATGTCGACGACATATAGTCCTAGAAATCAAAGATTAAATTTGATTTCAGTCAGGAGATCGGGCTCACCCCAGTTGGCTAGCATCCACAGGGGGAGGGGGATGAGGTACCACGCATACTGTTTCCAAACAAAATACACTCTATAAAGCTGCCGACCCGCCAAAACCCACATCAGCACTTGACTAGGCCAACACTTCACGATCCGAGAATGGAACTGACCAACAAAAGATCCGCAGCAGCAAGAATCAAAAACAACGAGCTACAATCGATATACCCGGGTAGATTGGCAGCCTCGTCCGACGCCAGTCCGAGGGCGCCCTCGATCTGCGCCGCGTCGCCCCATATTCTTGCCATGGCGAATATCCACGATGCGCAGTGGGTTACAAAGAGGTAGATGTAGATGGGCACGTCTGCTTTTGTACGTGCGCGGTTAGGGAGATGAGGTAGTACAGTGCGACGAGGAAGACCATGACATAGGCCGCTGTTCAAGTTGAGATTGTGCGTGTCAAAGGGTGGATGTGGGTTGAGATGCTTACTTTGGAAGGAGGTGACCAGGATGGCCTTGGGGAGGAGCTCAGCTGCGTTCGGGTACTCGTACAGCGCTGAAATGTTGGCTGACATCGCTTCGGATTGATTTCGGTGGTCTCAGAGTGAAGGGATGAGATGAGATGTGCTGGCAGGGACTGGGGCGCCGAGGAGCATGTCTTATATCGGATCCTCGTCATATCTCATCATCACCGCCCACATCGGTGTGGGACTTGGATCCAGAGTTAGATGACGGGCGGCCTTCACTTGAACAGCCAATCAGTCGCCTTAAGCTTATCAAACATATTCTTGAAATCTCCGGGAGGCACTCCAAGTCAGTGATATCATGATGCGGGTGCAGAAGCAAACGCTGAACAGTCCATCAGTCGTCCTGAGCTTTGCTTTTCCACCAGTCATTGATCAAGCTCTTCTGGGTAGTCCACCCGAAGTCTTTTGGAAGAGTTTCGGGATCACCACAAGACTTTTTGCCCCATTATAGATTTTTTGGATGAACACATTGTGGGCTGTGACCATGTTTATCCGTAAAGGTAAGTCCTGGTAATAGCGACTGGCTAGGAACAAATATGGCTGGATAAGGATAATCCAACTAGGGCTACGACCCGTTACCGGCGAAGCCGGCTGCTCCCCCATTCCGCCAAACATACATTTCGAATGGCAGAAGTAGCTGTGTATCCTGACTCAGAGCCGCGGCGCCGAGTATATTTACAATCTATCCCACGTTCACAGAATCAGAGCGCTCGTCTCCGCTGGCAGATATTCTCCGAGATCAAGTTAGCATCTTTATATTTTTAGAGCGAAGCTTAAGGCACATTTACCACCATCTTCGTATGATCGAGGTCCCGATTGCGGAGCTCCTGGACTACCAAGAATGGATGACGGGTGTACACGAGCATTACCATTGCGCATGCGCACCGTTCGCAGTGATTTCGGGTCCAAACTCCTTGCGTCGAATACAGGGCTCCTTGGAAGTGAAAACTACTGTTGCTTCGCACCGGGAGCCACACGCATATATTGCGCACGAGCAAGATGATGGATGTCCTGAGCGCAGGTAAATATACGTATCGGAACTCGCTGGTCCCTATTCCAGGTCTCTGGGTGTCGTTTGGGTGGTTTGGAGTGATGTAGAGCACTGTCTGACGTCGGGTTATAGCCCCCACGGCAAGTAATTATCCGCAACTTCAATGTTCTCGGATAAGATTCACACCGATACTCGGCGTGAGTTCGGGTTAAAGTCAAGTTGAAGATGAATAGTCACAAGGCTAGCGCTGAATATTCCCTGAGAAGATGTGCCTCGGTGGTTGCAAGAACCAAACTGGTTTCCGGCAAGCAGCTCCAACGGGAGATTACGGAGTTCAAAATAGTTTATGAACCCTATAATTTTAAGAAGAAGGTACCGTATGTATACGTAGGACATTTTCCTGATTAACTGCCACCTTTTTCTGTCGCGCCTAACTGCGTTCGAGGGATCTAACTTCGCAGCGGCAGTTACCGGGCCCTGTTCCCACGGTTCGGAAATGTTGTGTCAATTCACTCAACATTTCATTCGTAGCAATCGACATCTATGGCATATATCGTTCTCAAATTTCAAGGACCCCGAGAACGGTTCACGCAAGTGCATTCGCCGCGTTTCTAAGAGTTTTTTGTCAGCTGACACACATCGTAAATTCAGTAACCTCGGTCCAGAGCGCCAGATTCGCATGTCACCAACTGGTGCGGGTGCTTAGGGTTTGTGCCCGCGCCGTTCCCGGGCGAGACAAATTCCAAACGTGGTAAAATTCCTTTTTGAACGAGAAATCAGCAAATCTGTCGACTCAGAAGCCGTTTGACGTGGTCGGTTTCAAATTTGGGGTCTTTTGCCTGAGAGTTTCACTCCTTGGTTAAAAAATTATGCGTATTCGTCTGAAACCTTTCCCGACTCCGCCATCAGCCCTCTGCCACCGCTACCAGAGTTTATTTGTGGAAAGCAGGGAGTAGCCGGCGAAGGACTGCTTGCAACCCTGGAAATAGAAATTCCCGAACTTGTAAGACCTTATAGCCGTCCGTAAAACGGGACGGCCGTCAAAAAAAACGGCCGCCTTTCGCGACGGGACGGGTCTACCCGTCCGTCCGGGTGCCTGTACGGTAAGGCAAATTCCGGAGCGGTCCCGTTACGGGGAAACTGACAAAACGGATGGGTGTCTTATTTTGGGATCTGGGCAACCATTTGAGCGATTATTTGAAGTGCTGCATCACCGGCTCACAAGAGTTCAGCACAACAAAGGGAGCTGCAAATTCACGATTTCTTTTTTCTTTTTTTTGAGTCGGTGGTAAGATTAAAGGGTGTTGATCGCATCAGCCAGCTGACAACCTTCTTCTCTTTCCAGCTCGAACCCTCACAAGTTCTCTACAGGCCCCAGCAGCATTGACCGCGACGGTGAACTCTGTGTGTGCTCCCATTAAAATTATATCTGATACTGACCTCGACTCCCACAGCTCCCATGAGCACACTTGCAGATCGTGCTCACGTCTCACCTTCGGAATCGCGATGCCAGGAACAGCGCTCCCCTCCGGCCTTGCAATCTGAAAGAGGACTGGTACTGGAGTAATCCTCCAAATACCCGGTCTTGACCCTGCCGACCGAAATCATCATCGAGGTCTTCATGCACTTCCTCCCCATGGCTACCTGCCCGCTCTATCCACCTCTGACGGATCTTGACTCGCCAACTCTTTTGACACAAATTTGTCATGAGTGGCGAGAAATAGCTCTGGGAACAGCCACTCTATGGCGGGTGATATCGCTAAACGGCCACACCATCCCTTTCGAATGCCAAGCTCACCTGTGCAATTTGTGGCAGAGCAGATCCCTTTGTCACCCGCTTTCCATCGATATCTACGAAGATGTTATCAATCCGTTTCACACAACAGAGCTCCTGTCTGCACTGGTCCTCCACCACGCGTGCTGGCAACATCTAAATCTCCACCGCCTTTCAATATCCCTTCTCCGCATGATCAAAGGCCCAATACTTCTCCTCCACAGCCTACATTTGTTTCTTGCCGACTATGAGCTGGATTTGATCACCACCAAAGTTGTATTTCGGGAGGCGCACCTGATACGCACAGTCATTCTCAACGACTATGCTGTTGAATATCTCACGTTACCCTGGGCGCAATTGACTGCACTGACTTTGCACTGACTTTGTGCGGGGTTTTCCCGTGAGAATGTGTTCCGGTTCTACAGCATGCGTGCATTGCAAGCTGAATCTCGTCAATGAGAGTGTTGATATTCCCTATATCACCCTCCCGTCTTTGCAATCATTGACGCTCACCGGCCGTTCGGTGACGGGTATCTTGAGACCCTGATTGTTCCCACTCTTCTTGAGCTCGAAACCCCTGAATCATTCCTTGGGCCCAACTCCATTGATACATTGACATCATTCATGTCGAAATCCAGCATTGCCGGGACGGGTTGTTTCGGCGTGTCTTCGGCTGTCTTGAAACAAAGAGTTTCATCAATTTTCCTTTGTCTTTCAGCAGTTTTGAATACACATTGTCTCTTTCTTTCTGACTGGGCTCCTGAGAGTTCACTGCTCTGCAGTCCTTTCATACTTTGTTAACACTAAAAGTAAAAGTCATTCCCAATAGGGTGTTTGCCACTTGCCCTTTCAGGGTTGGTTTCATACCACATCAAGACACCAAGTATATTCTTTTTTTTTTTCATCTACTGAATCAACTAATATTGCTTACCCTCTTGACCTAGGTCAAGAGATTGCTTTCCTCAGTGTGACTATTTGGAACCCGAATAACTCTAGATAAATTTCCGGATTGATAAGATTATGAGTAGTCTCAAGATAAGATACGGGTATCTCCTCAGTATAGACCAATGACACTGTACTGCAAAGTTCTTTGAGTCTGCAGCACGGCATCATCATGTGATTGAATCACTACCCAAGTGAATTTTGCGTAAAAGGGAGTTTCCTGTTTTTGCCTGAGAATCTCCAGTCTGGATGACACAAAGGGATTCCAAGTAGTGAAGTATAGCTTGGAGTCCCTTTGCACCGTTGTAAGCCATTTGAATGGCTCCGGACTTCGCAAAGTCTGCTCCAATCACTCGGAAGGGTGTTGACAGTTGCCATCAGCGAGGATCGCTGTGGCACGTTGAAACGGCATAACATAAATGCGCAGCATCTAGGGCTAATTTTGCGATTTCCTATGACCAGTATTTATACAACGGGAAGCAACTAGCACTTCTGTTGTTACTAGCATATCAGCTAGTATGCAGACCACTTGTTAGGTGATATAAAGGAGAGTCAGAGCGAGCCCTAACTGCTGACTATAGCATGAGTGTTACGACCGTGCACTTTCCGATCCTTTCCGGTTCCTTTCCGGCCGTTTACAGCCTTTCCGGTTACGGCCTACTTTACGGCCGTTACGTCCTATCCAACTTTCCCGTTGTGTCCGGCTAGTTCCGTTGATGCACAACCCTTGGGGTTTTCGCAATGAAGGTCTTCTGAGCGTTCCCCAAATCAAACATATGACTTATGCAACTATGCTTCTCTCTTATTGTTCTTATTGTCTTTCGCTGTACTTATTGTCTTTTACATACTTCTTTCCGCATTAGACTTATCTCCGTATTTAGTATAAATACAAGCAGCTGCTCGGCCGCTTTGCAGCCTCGCATCTCCTCTGCAGGAGTTGATGTTACCTTTCAGGTTTAATTATTGGTGGAAGAAGAGAAGGATCTTTGAAGGAGAAGTAATGGTTATGCAGTAGCACCGAAGGCGGCATCCGTTCCGAATCGGCCACGTCTTTCTGTAACTGTGATCATTCTGTCCAAATAAAAGGGAAAGTTGATGCCAGTCACGCTTCCTTGAACTTAGTGGTCTTTAACTTAACTCTTCTTGGCTGAGCTTCGCAAAAGGAGGAGGATTCCACTTTATGACAATTTCGGCAAATCGGCAAGTGGCTGCCGCGTGGGCGGAGATTGTAGGATTTGAACAGGCTTTGGACAGGCGTAATTTTATAAAGTGGGTGACAGGAGTTGAATCGAGTTAAATTGATATTTATTTAAAGATCCTTTGAGTTGAGCGAGACCTACATGAATCATGGCCAATATCAAAGTATGAAGAGAATCTATGGATGGTAATCGGCACGCGGAAACGAAACCCTCGGCATCGAATTGAGTCATTGGCGCTCAAGGGCAGCAGAAGATAATTAGTGCCTGCCGTGTGACATCCAGAGTAAAATTAGCTTCTGTGAGAAGTGATCTGGGGGTTTGAGTTAATGGCCGCATTTCGTCCGCCTGTCGTGTGAGTGGAGAACATTAGCGCTCGTCGTGAGAGCATCCAGAGTTTTGGTGCCGTGCAGCTCTGATGGCGTGCGAGCACCCACAGTTTTGGGCAGAAAGGCCCATAAAAGGAGCATAAAAGGCTTCAGACGGACACCCGTTATTTTATAAAGAGAGAGATGTATTATGTTCTACTGTATCTTTAGTTGAAAATTAACGTGCTTTGCCTCTGCATTGCTCCGTGGTCTGACTTCTGATTCCTTCGTCGTCGAGCCAAGTTAGTTGGTGTACCTGATCTCCTATGTGGTATCACTTACGGCCCTATCCGTCTTTCCGGCCTTTACGTCTTTCTGGCCTTCCGTCCTTCCAGCCTTTTCCAACACGGATATAACAATGAGGCTGCACTGGTGTGACGCGCTAGCTGCTAGCTGAGTGTACAAACAACCAGGGATTAAACCACTGCCTATACATTCATGAGACATGACCTAGGAGACTCTAGTAGTCCAGAGATGACTTGGGAAGGAGCTAGCGAGGGTCTAGCAGATAGATATCTACAATGGAAGTACAGCTAGGGGACTACGCCTTGAGCTAGGAAGCTCGGTGTGGTAACCAGTGGTACTATCTAATCTCTAGATAAACGACTAGACGGCGGTAGGCAGAATAACCCGACTAGCGACCGGCTAGGGCTTTGACAAAGACATACCACGACATACGAGATGAGGCAGCACGCGGCTAGTGCTCGATCTGGGCAGCTAGGGTGAAGGGGAATAACCAGTCGGCTATTGGAATGGAGCTAGGGACGATCATATAGCCTGTACCAATGACCGGAGGGCAGATCGACGTTCTGACCAACAAGCTATGACCATTTGATATTGGTCGCAACACTGCATCGCCTAGATGTAATAGATCGACACTCTGACGGAGTAGAGATGACCTAGATCACCGGCTACATCGCCGGTTAGTCCAGAAGGGGTACTTGGCATAGACGGAGGGCTGAGGATCCGTTGATATACCCACGGTTGAACACTAGCCGGTCAGCGAGGCTGACCTGGCATATACCAAACCAGTCCCAAAACCAAACAGCAGTCGTCTCATTGGCTGACCATATTTCTTATCATCTAATATTGCTTATTGTATTATTCAGCTCGCTTTCACATGTAACTCACACCTAGTAGTATAAAAGGGAGTGCAGGACAGACTAGGGTTGAAGAACATTACGCCCCAGACTTTGGACGAAGCTGGTGCTAGTGGACTCAGGCTGCTAGTAGAGGTTGATACCGAACTTCACTTGTAGTAGTCTTTATATTGGAATCAGTAAACTGTGGACTCTGGAAACATCGAGTGACTAAGTTGACGGTCTCGTGTTGTTGGTCCTAGACCTCCACATATAAAACAAGGGTGTTCTCTTTGAGACCCAGCTGCAGTTTGCGCTAGTGACTTTGCCTTCACCCCGACAAGACGGAAGCTCTGTGGTAGTGTGTTGGATCGCTTGCTAGGTGGATTGTGTGTTGACTTGAGCCCACTAAGAAGAAGACGGACTAGGTGCCCCCACCTCTAGTTTGGCTATAACTTGTCAGTTACATCGCCTTCACCCCGATATAGATGGAAGCTCTGTCGTAGTGTGTTGGGTCGCTAGCTGGACGCTTGTAGTGAACTAGTGCCGATAAAAGTGGAAAGGTTCCTGTTCTTGGTTAAGGAATAGGTTGGCGGTCAAGGAGTGTCTTGCCGTTTGAGGATTGAAGTCCCTTGTTGTTAGCCTCAGTAGTCTTTGGGGCTGCCCTTAGCGAGGATTTTCACAAACCTACATACTCTGCCCTGGTGTTCTCGACCTAGCGGTCCAGCCATCTTGTATCCACCCCATATAAACACACCCTGGACCATCCCTAGGTTCCTAACAGTGTTGTTGTTGGCGGTTGCATATTGCCAGTACGTTGTAGAGTGTGTTGTTAGAAGCCTATAAATCAAACTTGTGTTTGTTCAAACCTGCTGGTCGCATACTACGGCCCGGACCCGAACTCACAAAGAGAAGCACTTAGATCTTTGGAGGTAGATTGGTTGTGGTTGGTTGTTTTGGGTGTTTGTTCGCAATACCTATCAATTAGCTATTCCTAGTCATATAAGAAGTGCACCGTTTCAACGTGTTGCATGACACTGTTGGGTCAATAGTGTTTTCTAACAAACAAGTATATTCAACCCGTGTCTTTGCCACAGGGTGTCAGCAACGGCCTCTGGGTCGGCTAAACAGCGAGTAACCCGGCGAGAACCCCAACCAGGATAAACCCGATAGACACTAGTAGCTGGTGTGTTCTCCGAGCAGTAGGACCAACTGTATGGTGTCCTCTCTAGGAGGCCATATGTTGTAAGTCTGGATGTGAGGTGGAACCTGGAACAAGTCGAAGAGGGTGTGATATCCACTCAGGTATACAACCCGGGGTGTGGATACAACCCGTAATACAATGTGGAGGAAGCGGGGCAGGATGGAGACAATGCCTATGTCAAGCCAAGGTAGAAGCCTGAGATTAGACGAGGCAGAATCTACTGTACATGGAGATTCTACCGAGCTTATATAGGCTTCTAATAAATTAAAGTGATCACAGTCAATCGCGATCAGTTCCTGTACCGCAGCATTAAGGAGTGTTAATGTTGATACTCCTAGACTCCTCTGTGTCTGTTTCTGTGGTGTCGGAGGACTTAGGAGATCCGATGTTCAGATTTCCTAATCCTGAATGTCATCGTATCCAGTGGTTCAAACCCCGATCGGTTTGCAACCAGTCGTGTACTTTGTGTACACTTCTGTGTCAGCCATGGTGCATCCAGGGACTAGGATCCGTCTGTACTGGTTCCTAGTCCCTAACGTCTTCTGTATCCCATGGTGCAGACTCCCTGAGTCTGTGGCTTTAGAATCCGTGACCGGGTTTCAACCATGAGAAGGTCACATGGTAGCGTCATGAGAGTCTCGTGCTGCTAAGACATGTCTGTATCCATACTGATGTGTCATGCAAAAAAGTAGAACCCAGGTAATTCATGACACGTCCACACACACAGCTGAGACACAGATTTGAGGCTCTATTCATTGGCTGCACCCCTCATTTCGGTCGCTCTGCTCCCTGCTCTTGGGTGCAGCCACCCCGAGCTATGAGACAAACACGTGCAATGTGCGTGAATTTATCACTTGCTCCACGTGATAATCTGTCAATTGTCTTTTCAAGTATAGGACCTCTTCTTCCTTCTGCTTCCCTCTCCTCCTTCTTTTTGTGAACCCAGATATAACAACCAGAAACATCAAAAAGATGGTATTACAGATGTATTTAAGAGTCTGGGTCCCAGGAAGGCGTGCCAGGTCTCCACTGTGGTCAATTATTACCCGGTTCTTCTTGTCTGTAGTCTTTATCCTTCCAACCAGACACTGGGCACTCATATATCCACTACCTCAACTGGCCCATCCTTCTGGTAATAGTGCATGTTGAGATTGTTGTGGAGTGTTATGTTGTACTTGTGTATGGCCGCAAGGATCAGTGTGGTATTCTTCTTGAGTCCAAGCTCAGGGGAAGGGGGCAGTTTCATCACAAAAATATTTTGTAGTTGGCCATAAAAGGTGACAGGGACGAAATGAGCTAGGTGAGGCTCCCAAGCATGCTCATCAACAAGGAGCATGTACTGTAGACAATAGAGTCAGTAATTGACAACGAAACAGAAAGACTGCAGCCCTTACCTGCACATACATTGCATCCCATCAGTCATCCAGATCAGCTTGCATCATTGATGATGCCAACATCCAGTCACTGCCCTCAAGCCTCTGGACCTTGGCCCACTGCTCAATGTTCTCTGGGGAAAAGTACTTCTTGGCAATAGTAAGAGCTTGCACATAATGTGTAGAAAGGTGAATGATGATTTTTTTTTGGCTAACATCGGGTCGAGGGGATCACAGATCCGTTCGGGGGGTAGAAGAACACAAGTAGAATCTGCAAAGAGTATTGACAACGCTTGGGCAACATATGGACATACACACATGATGGGTGAGCAAAAGCACCTTTTGCCAAATTGAGTTTGGGCAGCCCAAGTCGGAGATCAAGCCCATGCTTCACTTTAATTATAGAAAGCTGGGCCATTGCCACAACATGTCCATCAATGCTTGTGAATGGGAAATAACGACTCTTGATGCAGGGTTGGAGCTGGCTGCAGAAGCACTCCATAGGGAATGCCCAGTAAGCCCAGACCAGTCCCCCCGCCTCTATCCCGTCAGCGATGTGGAGAAGGGCATGTATTGTGAGCAGGCAGGCTGACAGACAACCCAGCAAATATTGATAGTACAATCTGACAAATCAATATTAGCGACTACACCAACAATTGGATTGCCACAAGCCAGACTTACTTCTCATACTCCTCGACCCATGATGCAAATCCTGTCTGAAGTGTTACAATATTGTCCTTGGTATACTCAAACTGGAGATGTGTATGAGTTTAATGAACTTGATAAGATAAAATGGTTGTAATAAACACGGCACAGGAATTTGTTGTGGAGGAGAATGTGGCCAAGATAGAGCAGCCAAAATAGCCATGTATCTGTGGTACATGCCATCCAGTCCTTAGAGACATCCGGGGGCCGTGCCCCAAATGCTGTCAGGATAGTGGATCCACCAGCAGCCGTCACAGCTCTGATGGCATTCCAGACAGTCAGCCAAAACTCATACTCGCCACTTCCCTGAGTGAGACCTTTGTAGGACCCTGTCCAGAGAAGTACCAAGTTCTTGATGATGTTCTCGTAGACTAGATGCACGAAGTCATACTGAAATGAAAGAGGGAAGAAAAGGGAGGAGAGGGTGGAGAGGACAGAAACACCCTTGATGCCGTACAACTTCAAAAGACATTCTGCTGCGGCTGCAGATTCCGTGAACTGGTCTTCATGAGCATGTACAAGAATTTCATCATGACTCCGTAGCAGGAGATGGAGGGGGTTGTATTTTTTTGACCCAGTCAGACCCAATGATGTTTAGGTGACAAGACCAGTCCAGCAGGACATAGTGGGTCATTCCAGCAGTAACGGGTACACAAAGACCATCGATCTTGCACATATGACAAGGGCTAATGCCGTTGTGGCCCTTCATGCACATGATCATCGACATGGCCAGAATGTCACCAAAAACAGCGGTGAGATAGGTGCACAGTGCAAACTTCTCGGAGCTGGATACATCACACACAGTAACACCCATCTCAAGCTTCAATAACTCTTCTAAGACTGGCCATAAGAATGAGTTGGTCCCCACAGTGAGCTTCATCCGACCAAGATTCCAGAAGAGCAATGGGACATGGTCTCAGTGGACTTCATCGTCGAGCTCCCAGAAGCACACGGGTTCGACGCGGTCATGGTCATGGTTGACATCCTCAGTAAGTGGGCCCACTTCAACGAGTGCCACACCGGCCTCGGTGCTGTCGGAACCGCCCGGCTGTACTACTGGAACATGTGGAGGCACCACGGAACCGCTCAGAAGTACATCTCTGACCGCAGCCTGTAGTTCATCGCAGAGTTCACCCGAGAACTGTGGCACCTCATCAGCATCAAGCCCACCACCTCAACCGCCCACCATCTGCAGACCGAGCGTGTCAACCAGGAGCTTGAACAGTTCGTCCGCATCTTCACGAGCTACAAACAGGACGACTGGGATGAGCTCCTACCAGCGGCCAAGTTTGCGTACAACAACTACATCCACTCCTCAACACAGCAGGTTCCGTTTATGACAGACGCCGGCCACCTTCCTCAGATGGGTTTCGAACTGAACGGGATGTGCTCTACTGACAGGTCCATCAACAGGTCCATCAACAAGTTCCGTGACCAGATCGCTGCCGGGGTCTCTGAGGCCAAAACCGCACTTGTCAAAGCCAAGGATGAGTTCAAGCTCTACTATGATCGCCGCAGCGTGCTCGTGCCAGAGATTAAGGTAGGTGATCGAGTCTGGGTGGATGCATCTGACATCAAAACGACATGCCTGTCACCCAAGTTTTCAGACAAGCGGCTCGGACCCTTCAAGGTTATGAAGGTTGTGGGCAAGGGTGCATACAAGCTCGAGCTCCCACTGCACTACTCCCAGCTCCACCCAGTCTTCCCAGTGGTGAAGCTCAAGCTTGCAAAGCCGGACCCATTCCCCAGCCGCCCTCAGAACGACTAGCCGCCACCCATCCTCCAGATGGACTGAGACAAGAGGTGGGAAGTTGCTGAGATCCTTGAAGCATGGGTCTGCTACAGCAGCCTCTGGTACATGATGCAATGGAAGGGTTATGGACCGGAGCACAATAAGTGGGTAAAATACTCTGATGTCTTTGCCAAGGACACCATCAATGCCTACTACCGCCACTACCCCAACGCTCCCCGCCAGATTGCCTCGGCCACCTTCCACTCGCTCTCCTTCTGGAGGTGCAACAGGATCATCCACTTCATATGTCGGGACACTGTATTCCAAGGGGGGTTGATGTCAGGGGAACCCGCTGCTTTTGCTCTTCCGGCTGGTTTCGCTCCGGACGGTTTTCTGTCCGATGCCCCAGACGGTGTTCCATCCACTGCTCCGGATGCTCCTGTGCCCATCCATCTGTCTGTCCAACCGTCTGGAACATCTGCCCACTCTTGCTGGCATGTGCTGTGCGATCAGGCCCGGGATCATTGTAGATACCTACAGACACATGCTACTGGCTACTTACTAACTAGTATATAAGTTTCTTGCCTAGCGTGGGAATCTGCATCCTTTCTTCTCTTCGGATTCCTCCGCTAGGTGTGTAGTATCTCCGCTCCTGTATTTAGTACCCATATTTATACTTCGGATTCCCCCGCTAGTTTCCATGCCCCACACCGAGCTCAAGGTTGCCCTTACAGGTACATATGTGCTGCCTAAAAGATATTTATTGACAGACCTTTCAATGTAGTCCAGATTTTCTGTGTGACTGGGCTGATGTAAGCAGCACGGCTTCCCCAAGACTCAACATGGCTGCAAGTGCCCAGGAAGAAGCAGAAAGTACTCATTGCAGAGCTGAAGATGCTAGACAAAGCCTACATCGGCAGAGACAGGTAGGTCCACCCCTATCTGATCTGTTGGTTATGTTGTTGAGCCGACTCCCAGCACTGTAGTGTTTTGACCAAATTTTCACACCATGTCACCTGTCACCTGAAATGTTCACTGAACTTGGTGTTCATTTCTCGGCAATCAGCAAAAAATTACCCTATATGGTATTCCAGCGAATGCCGAACCAAAATCTTTGGCACTTTTTGGCCTATTTGAGCGACAAAATTGAAAAGTTGCTGTCACCCATACCAAAAATGCTCAGTTCACAGCCCTCCATCACCCGCCACCTGAACATTCGGTCAAAATGCTACAGTAGATTTGAATAGCTGTCCATAGATTACAGGCAAGTTTCTACAGAGACCTGCCAGGAGCTTTTCAGGCTTGTTGAGAAGGACATCAATATTGGAGCCTACACAGAATCCACTCCTGACACTGGTTGGGAGATTCAAATTTTTCAGCACAATTACGGTGAAAAATGTCGTTTGTTTTTCAGACATTTTTTAGTGAAAAAATGGTGACATTTTCAAAGCTTTTTTACCACTTTTCTGATTTGAGGTGAAAAACTTGAAAGGAAGTTGAAAAAGGGTGAAAAAGGTTTGAAAATTTCACCATTTTTTTCACTGAAAAATGTCTGAAAAACAATCGACATTTTTCACCGTAAATTGTGCTGAAAAATTTGAATCTCCCAACCAGTGTGAAACCCCCAGACAGCAGCAGATTGCACAGCAAATTGACTGTGTCATCACGGAACACCTATACTTTGCTAAAAAATGAGTCTTGACAGCCCAGAACTTCAAAGAGCGTATTAAGAAGGACCTGGTGCCGATCTTCACCTTTCTGCAGGCCATGCACCAGAGCGGAACCAAGCAGTTTACCTTCCTGCACACCAAGTATTCACTCTTGCAAACTCTGGCCTCAATGGAAGATTCCTTGTATGCAGTGGCAGATATGGGGCAGGGACATGATGGTCCAGATGCCACAGAGCTGGATTCAGAGCTTGAGGTCAGCGAGGTGAAGAGGTGAGAACTGAAGAGGGAAGCGTGAAAAAGGGTTACTTTGATCCATTCCACCCAAATCAGATTCCGAGTTTCGCTGCAGACTGCAGATTCCAAGAACCCGGTTCGCCCACGCATGGCGGATTCCGAAGACCAAATAAAACATAAATTCACAAGTAGTCTGATAGTAAACAGGGGGTGCTTGTTGGCAGGCCGTCAAATTACGTAAAAGCGTGGCTGTGCTAATTCGTGTTCTCTCCATCATACTGCATGCAATGCAGCCGGAATATATCTTGAAATATTTGTAAGGGTTCCTGAACAGGAATGGACAATATCATACAGCGACAATTAAGCATTTCACCTGGCCAATATCTCAAAGCAGCATCAACCCGGAAATTGCTTACATAAAACCATGTTCACAAACTCATTCAATATCACCACTCCAGCTCCACTTCTCTCTTAGGTCCGAAGAAAGTTTTGATTCATTGAAAGACATTCTATGTGCTCAAATATTCTCAGAGTTAATACACCAGAAGGTGTCAGAGAACGAGGCCAGAAAAAAATGATTGGTCTGCCAACAAGATGGTCTTGTTTACTAACAGACCATATATTGGGTGACTCACTGGTTGGAAAATTCAACTTTTTCTGCTGAATTCTTAGTGAAAAATCTTGTTTGTTTTCCATTAATTTTCAGCCGGAAAACTAGGTGGCAAACCCAAAAGATTTTCACCAGTTTTCCAGTTTGAGGTGAAAAACTCAAAAGAGAGTTGAAAAGGGGTGAAAAAGCTTGCACAAATTGAGCATCAATTTTTTACGAAACCCATATATTATTCACAAATCGGCTGTAAATTCACAAGGGGAAACTTTCAACACTAAAATTTGATGAAAAGAGACTGAAGCAGGAATTCAACCAGGAGCCAAAAATGAGCAACTTTTGAAGGGCACTAATGGAATTGATCTGAGTTCCGTGAACTCCTCAAATGAAATGAGTTTAGGGCAGGCACCGGTATGTGCGGAGTTGGCGGAGTTTGAAATGCCTTTGGACAGACAGACACATGTAATTTTATAAAGAGGCAATCGGGGAGTACACAGTATGTCACGATAAATACTGGTTTACAATCTACATATACGTAGCAGCCAAATCAAAAGTCCAACAGCCGCATCGCGCTTAAACCTGTTCATAGTTGGTCTGGGCGAACTGACTGTCCAGTGTCTGAGTCTTCTGACCGACTCGGAGAGAAACCGGCCTGCGGTTGAATAGACTTTGGGGGGATAAAGACTGTGTTGGCCCGAGGAGAACCTAAACTTTGACTGTGCTTGAAGTTTACAGATGACATGGTGGAGCTCGAAGCTCCAGTGCTGGATCCGGTCCCTTTTCGAGATGATCGGGAGCGGACCATACGGAAGATGACGAGGAGGGGTCCAAATAGCTATGTGGAGATCACTTAGACACAGTGGAGAGCAAGAATAGTAACACTTACAGATCCATACGCAGCGATACTCTCCACCCAACTCACTGCATTCTGATTATTACTCGCAAACGCCGCCATCCACACCAGTCTGCACGTCGACGTAATAGCGGACGACTCATAAAGATCACTGCAAGTCGTCCATAAACCCTTTGGTGTTCCGCGCCGAGGATCTCGACGTTGTTGCGGTGGAACAAGAGTTTGCCGGCGATGAGGCATGTGGCGATGACGTCGAAGACGACGGAGGAGATCAGGGAGGCCTCTGTGTATTTTTCGCCGAGGTCAAGGGCTCGTGTGATGTCGACGACATATAGTCCTAGAAATTAAAGATTAAATTTGATTTTAGAAACGGATGTCAGGAGGTCGGGCTCACCCCAGTTGGCTAGCATCCAAGAGGGAGGGGGATGAGGTACCACGCATACTGTTTCCAACAAAATACACTCTATAAAGCTGCCGACCGCCAAAACCCACATCAGCACTTGACTAGGCCAACACTTCACGATTAGTGATGTTCTGGCTTTGGCCTGAGGCCAAAAAGCCATGGCTTTTTGGCTTGGCCTTGGCTTGCTTGCTTTGGTACCAAAGCCAAAAAGCCTTGGCTTTTCCCCGTTTTGGAAAGCTGCACCAAACACAAGCCGAGAGGGCTGGAAAAACTGTCAGAAAATTTGCTCTGATTCTACCTGAATGGGGTATACACTCGGCATCTCAAGTCACCACGAGTGGAATGCCGGGGAACGGTGCCGACGGTCGGCACGGTCGGACTGATGGCATCAAGCCGTCGCGCAGCCGTACCATCTCCCATAGAAAAACCTCCTACTAGCCTTCATTGAGGCAATATACCTCTTGTTCATTCATTTAGGTTCCACATAGACTGTTTGAGTTGTTTCCGAAGCCAAGGTATGAGCATAGAGCAAACAATCAAAATACATGCCAGGCCAAAGGCCTGGCCAAAAGCCGAGCCAAAAGCCAACCCATGGCTTTGGCTTGGCCTTGGCTCGGGCCAAGCCAAAGCCAGAACATCACTATTCACGATCCGAGAATGGAACTGACCAACAAAAGATCCGCAGCAGCAAGAATCAAAAATAACGAGCTACAATCGATATACCCGGGTAGATTGGCAGCCTCGTCCGACGCCAGTCCGAGTGCGCCCTCGATCTGCGCCGCGTCGCCCCATATTCTTGCCATGGCGAATATCCACGATGCGCAGTGGGTCACGAAGAGGTAGACGTAGATGGGCACGTCTGCTTTTGTACGTGCGCGGTTAGGGGAGATGAGGTAGCACAGTGCGACGAAGAAGACCATGACATAGGCCGCTGTTCAAGTTGAGATTGTGTGTGTCAAAGGGGTGGATGTGGGTTGAGATGCTTACTTTGGAAGGAGGGTGACCAGGACGGCCTTGGGGAGGAGCTCAGCTGCGTTCGGGTACTCGTACAGCTCTGAAATGTTGGCTGACATCGTTTCGGATTGAATTTGGTGGTCTCAAGAGTGAGGGGATGAGACGAAATGTGCTGGCAGAGACTGGGGCGCTGAGGAGCAGTGTTTGTTATATGGTGGCCAAAGGCCGCACCACTTCCGCCACCATCACCGTCCACACCGGTGTGGGACTTAATTAGATGGCGGCCGCCCTTCACTTGAACCAATCAGTCGCCTTAAACTTCTCAAACATATTCTTGAAACCTCTGGCAGGAGGCACTCCAAGTCAGCGATACCATGATGCGGGTTGCAGAAGCAAACGTTGAACAGCCCATCTGTCGTCCTAAGCTTCGCTTTTCCACCAGTCATTGATCAAGCTATTCTGAGTAGTTCACCCGAAGTCTTTTGGAAGAATTTCGGTATCACCAAAAGACTTTTCACCCCATTATGGATTTTTTAGTTGAATGCATTGTGGGCTGTGGCCATGTTTCTGCGTAAAGATAAGTCCTGGTAATAGCGACTGGCTAAGAACACATATGACTTGATAATCAAACTAGGGCTACGACCCGTTACCGGCGAAGCCGGCTGCTCCTGACTTGCACCGCCCATTCCGCCAAACATGCGTTTCGAATGGCAGAAGTAGCTGTGTATCCTGATTCAGAGCGCCGAGTATATTTGCAATCTATCCCGCGTTCACAGAATCAGAGCGCTCGTCTCCGCTGGCAGATATTCTCCGAGATCAAGTTAGCCTCTTTATATTTTTAAAGCGAAGCTCAAGCCTGAGGCACATTTACCACCATCTTCGTATGATCGAGGTCCCGATTGCAGGGCTCCTGGACTACCAGGAATGGATGACGGGTGTACACGAGCATTGCCATTGCGCATGCGCACCGTTCGCAGGTGATTTCGGGTCCAAACTCCTTGCGTCGAATACAGGGCTCCTTGGAAGTGAAAGCCACTGGTGCTTCGCACCGGGAGCTCTTACACGCATATATTGCGCACGAGCAAGATGATGGATGTCCTGAGCGCAGGTAAATATACGTATCGGAACTCGCTGGTCCCTATTCCAGGTCTCTGGGTGTCGTTCGGGTTTGGCGTGATGTAGACTCAGAGCACTGCCATCTGAGGTCGGATCATAGCCAGCCCCACGGCAAGTAATGATCCGCAACTCCAATGTTCTCGGATAAGATTCAAACCGATGTTCGGCGTGAGTTCGGGTTAAAGTCAAGGTGGAGATGAATAGTCACAAGGCTGAATATCACCTGAGAAGATGTGCCTTGGTGGTTGCAAGAACCAAACTGTGGCCATGGGTTCCGGCAAGCAGCTCCAACGGGAGATTGCGGGTTCAAGATAACTTAGGAACCCTATACTTTTAAGAAGAAGGTACTGTGTGTCTACGTAGACGTTTTCCTGATTAACTGCCACCTTTTTCTGTCACGCCTAACTGCGTTGGAGGGATCTGATTTCGCAGCGGCAGTTACCGGGCCTTGTTCCCACGGTTCATAAATGTTGTATCAATTCACTCAACATTTCATGTGTATCAATCGACATCTATGGCATATATCGTTCTCAAATTTTAACCCGAGAACAGTTCACGCAAGCACATTCGCCGGGTTGTTAAGAGTTTTTTGTCAGCTGACACACATCGTAAATTCAGTAACCTAGGTCCAGAGCGCCGGATTCGCATGTCCCCAACTGGTGCGTGTGCTTGAGGTTTGTGCCCGTGCCATTCCCGTGCGAGATAAATTCCAAACGTAGTAAAATTCTTTTTTGAACGAGAAATCAGCAAATCTGTCGACTCAGAAGCCGCTTGGCGTGGTCGGTTTCAAAGTTGGGGTCTTTTGCCTGAGAGTTTCATTCCTTGGTTAAAAAATTATGCGTGAAGTTCGTCTGAAACCTTATCCGACTCCGCCATCCCCCATCTGCCACCGCTGCCAGAGTTTATTTGTGGAAAGCAGGGAGCAGCCGGCGAAGGACTGCTTGCAACCCTAGAAATAGAAATTCCGGAACTTGTAAGACCTCACAGGGATTGTCACCGTCCGTAAAACGGGACGGCCGTCAAAAAAAACGGCCGGCTTTCGCGACGGGACGGGTCCACCCGTCCGTCTGGGTGCCTGTAAGGTAAGGCAAGTTCCGGAGCGGTCCTGTTAAGGGGAAACTGACAAAACGGACGGGTGCCGTCCATCCCGTCCGTTACACCCGTTTTCAATGGAAGTCACTGCGAGGATGGGAGAAACTTTTTTTTTTTCATCTCCGTATTCCTGCTGGAAAGCATTAACAGCACTCCTGGTGTGTTCTAAGATCGATTCCCGTGTTTCTAGAGCTGACATTCACGAGATTCAGTTTAGGACAAGTTTAGGATCAAAATATCTAGCCTCGGCCACTTATTTACCTTCCTCCTCAACGTAAGCCTCGGAAAAATCGGACGTATAAGTTGCCCGAAAGATGTACCTGATACCTTGGGAATGTGAAACCAATAGGTGAACCTGAAACGGTCTCTGGTATGACAAGAAAGGAATACTGATACCACCACTCCCCGGACACACTCTCTACTCCTCCGATAGCAGCCGTTCCAGGTGCCGATTTGTCTGGACCTGATATCGCGGCTGATACGCAGTCCCAGTTTACGTGCTGTTGACAGCAACCGTGTCGGCCGAGTTGCCTGAACGTAAAGAATCAGTCGGCCTGATCTCCGCTATAGGTGCCGCTGATTCTCGCGATATCAGACACCCAGCTGACATGGTTGCTGTCAACAGCAGTTAAACTGGGACTGATACTTCGAGTGTTAGTCAGTTTCGAGTGTGAATAGATCACAGCTGGAATCCAAAGTATCGGAACAGCAGAATTGGTCGTCAATAGGCACCGTGTAAGTTGCGGATTTTCACCCACTCATCCCTTGCATACCTGTCGCAATTTCATATTTTCCGATTTGTTTCGCATACGTATCGACATCTTCAGAAGCCCCGATATGTACCACTTTTTCCGGAGTGAAATTAGGAACTATTTTCGGCACTCCGGCATCTTGCTTGGCTTGCCGGGAGGCTGCCGATGAGAAATCGCAACCAATAAGTCCTTCTCGAAGTACCGAAGCGGGAAGAGATGGACCGAGCGGGTGGGGGAGGTTAAAATATTCAATTATATTTGTTACTGCTTACAATTACATGCACAGCGGATACGTGTACATAGCCGTGGACGTAAGGTATGTGCCCGTCCCTTCCCAAGATTCCACCAACAGCGTACACATCATGTCCGACTATGGGCGAGGATGTTGTTTCGGCGCACTAGAGGGTAGAGGAGGAGCTATATGGAAGAAATGGGGACAGTGCACTGGACTTGCATGCAGATGTAGTAGGCTCGGCAGGCATTGAGCAGGGCGCGGCGAATGACGGCATGGCGTGTGGGACTTAGGAGTTTGTGGGAGGCGGGTCCGAGTGCAAGACAACGGGTGACAGGTGGCAGAGCGAGATCAAGACAGGCAGTAGGTGGGCAGTGCCAGTGGCGCGCACGGTACGGCACTACATGGAGGTTTGGAGTAGTGTGAGCGAGAGAATTATAAATCAGGTGGAGGTCGGACATACCTTGTAAATTGTCGGGCTGACGACTTCATTCTTGATCCCAGCCAATTCTCGGTGCTCGCCCCGGTGTTGAGGAATATGGAGATGAGCGTGGGTCTGACACTCCAGGTGGTGGTGTGTCGACGAGAGCGAGTATGGTTTGCCTTCGCTGAGGCATGTCTCTCCATATGTGCACCGTGTGACAGCGAGGAGAAAAGCTCGGGTCCAGCAGACTTTTGAAGAACGAGTCTTGAGCTTCATGGCGGGGAATACTTAGGCAATGTCCACGGAAATCTTGTCGTGGCTTGAGTGGCGGCTTAGAGCAGACGAGCGCAAGGCGAGATGACGGCGGCGAACTCAAGTGGCGACCATGGCGAGGAAGGCAAGAAGCAGTGGGTGTTTGCTTGGGCATGTTGCCAAAGCGTGGCGGCAAGGTTTCGGCGGACACAACATGTGCCGAAGTGCCGAAGAAAGTTGCCAAATCGGAAAGTCAGGAGTGGCCTCGGCAACCCTCGGCACTTGCCGCCGTCGCCAGCTGCACTTCTCCTGGTTCTCCAAGGGGTAACTTTCAGGGAAACAGAAGACAATTCACTCACATTTGAACCGAAATAATGTCAGATTTGGTGGGGTTTTGGTCCCACAGTCGCCTGCAGGCAACCTGCCCGCCATGGACGGAAACGGATACCCGTCCGTACAGGTGGGAGGACCAGGCTCCAAACGGACGGGTCAACACCCGTCCGTCCGTCCGTCAAAGACGGTGACGGGTGCCGAGCCCTAAGACCTCACTATCGCCTGGTACCTTCCCTCTCCCCCATTCGCCTCCTCACAACTCGTACCTATGGCTTTCGGAATCCTCGTCATCTTCAGCACATTCGCAGCAATTGCGCTCCCTCTTTGCCTATATCTAATATATCGTCGAAGTCTGTCCAATTCTTTCCCGCTCCCTCCAGGACCACCGCGCGATCCAATCATTGGGCATCTCAGGCATATGCCCTCCACCAACCGGGCCGCAGTCTTTCATAAGTGGTCTCAAACTTACGGTCTTTGCCTCTTCTGTCTCCGCCGTGCGTCTCTCTCACTCTCCCTCGCAGGCGATGTCATGTACCTAGAAGTCCTCGGGAGCCCAATCATTGTCCTTAACACCGAACAAGTCGCGGCCGAACTCCTGAACAAGCGAAGTGCCATCTACAGCGACAGACCGCGGTTCATTCTATACGAGATGTCAGCTTCAAATTCATTTGGCTCCCCCAGAACGTACTGAAATACATATTATTCTTCTAGGATCGGATGGTCGACTACCCTGAGCCTCATGCGATACGGGAAACGGTTCACCTTGCAGCGGCAGTTGCACCAGTCGTACTGAGTCGCCACAACTGCCTGGATTCCGCGACATGCAGACCCAGGAGGCGCACAGCTTGGTCAAAAATCTCCTCGCGGCTCCTCCGTCGGGATATAGCAAGTTCAACAGGTAAGCGTCCTTGGTTTGTCCATGGGAACCAAATCGAACATCCGCATTGCGTAGATTCTCCACGGGGGTCATCTCGCAGATTGTCGTTGGCCACAGAATCTGCACCGATGATGACCCGTACATGCAGACCACTCAAGCTCTGCGAGAATCGCTTGGACGCGCGGGCATCCCCGGAGTCACCGCGCTCGACCTTTTCCCCTTCGTATGTCCTTGGGAACACCCATCGTAGTTTACGCCGCCTGATAATGGTGCAGTGAAATACCTACCCGAATGGTTCCCCGGGTTCAAGTCCGGGGCAATTGCCAGGGAGTGTAGACCGGCGCTTCAACGATTGTATGATCTTCCTTGCAAGCGTCCGTGCTCAGATGGTGAGTTAACTGACAAGCTCTGTAACCGTACCTGGTCCATTTTCAGACATGAATGGAATAGGAAAGCGGAACAGCCAAACCATCGTTCTTACAGAGCCACCTGGAACGCATGAAGGAGAGTCAGGGCCTGGAGCCACAGAACTACGACGATGTCAAATGGGCCGCGGCTGCGATGTTCGGATCGACGGTAGGCTGTTATGTTCGATATTTCTTCACATTCAAGTAACGACGCCGTACAAGTAGATCTGGAGCTCAGTCACCGTCTTCGTCCTCGCAATGCTTTTGCACCCGGAATACCAAGCCAAAGCCCAACAGGAGATCGATTCCGTAGTCGGAGCTGAAGCGCGGCTGCCCGGCTTCGAGGACCGCGGGAACTCCCCTTGGTGGAATGCATAATGCAGGAGACCTTCGGTTCGTGCTCAGAGTTTTTGCCGTCTGAGGCAGCTCATGAGGTCGTGGCTTCAGATGGCACCCGCCCACCGAGCTAGGTCAGTGCACCCCATTATCCTCCAGGGATTTGTCGATTTCTGATAAGGGTTGAATATTGAATATCAACCAGGTGTACCGCACGCGCTGATGAAAGACGACGTTACCAGGGAATGTTCATCCCCAAGGGGTCTACCGTGTTTGCGAACATCCGGTTAGACTTCCACTCATCCCCAGCGGACAAAAGTCTCTGATTAACCGATCGTGTTATAGCGCAATGTCCCTGACGAGAGAACGTATTCGGCGCCCAACCAATTCTTCCCGGAGCGGTTTCTCCCGGAGCCACGTGGGAGAGGGGAACCGCATTTCGCCTCGGTGTATGGGTTCGGGCGGAGGTACGTTGCATTTGAGTCTCTTCCCCTGCTGTCCAGGGAGAGTTTAACTAAGCGCGCGCGACGCAGAATTTGTTCGGGCCAACATCTCGCGGACCAGAGCTGTGGATCGCCATCGTGTCGATCTTGGCGAGCTGCACGATATCTACGGCATTCGATGAGAACGGGTGTGCAATTGTGCCGGAGGACGGTATGAGCGATGGGGTGTCGAGGTCTGTAACTTGCCCCGCAGTGTGAAGGGTTCTGACAAAATTTGGCAGCCATCCAAACGACTTTCCTTGCGTAATTTCTCCGCGCGATCACAAGTTGGGGCCGAATGAAGGAGAGGCTGTCGCCTCTACGAAATGAATTATCGAAGTTCAGTCAACTTCCACATGACATATTCTGCGCGATACTGGGATTAAGATTCGTGAAATAGTTGAAAATCAAACTGACTTACACAGAGCTCTGTAGTTCCCATGTGTCGACGAGCACAATTGTGCGACCAGGGGCGCAGGAAGTTTATCAATCACTTTCCGATGGGAGTGCCGGT
>JARKIC010001948.1:0-86275 GCA_029378375.1 Mycena olivaceomarginata
ACGGGTCCTCTGAGTTTGGGGTGGTAGTGGCGCGGATCCTCGCCAGCTCCGTAGCCCTTGGGGTTGTCAATGTGCTCGGTCTTGCCGGAGGTTAGTTGAGATGAAGCGGTGCGACCTGGCTCCACCCACCGGAAGATATACACCAAGGCGTTCTTCGGTGACCTCGAATTCAGCTGTAGCGTATCCGTGTGCCTGGCGCAGCATCAGCAGGCGAGTCTCCCGAACAGGTAGAACATACCAGGAAGCCGAGGACCATGCACAGGTTAATAATTGTCTGACAAGGTCTCGATAATCATGAGCAGATGGTGAATGCCCTCGTACCTGGACTGGTACCTTCTTGAGAGTAGCAATATCCACCGCCTGGCTATAATCGCGCAGCCAATTCCTAGAAAGCGTTACGACTGTCGTGATGCAAAAATGGACTGTCGTACCCAAAGTACACCCGTTTAATATCTATACCACCAAACTTGGAGCCCTTGGAGAGCATGCTAGCGAGTGCAAACCCGGTGCCACTTCCTTTTTGATCAACTCGGCAAGCGCGTCTTCCTGTGGGCCCGCTTTTAGAGAAGCGCGAATAGTGCTGGAAATGGCGTACAATGTCTCCGTGTCTGAATGCCCGCCCTTCCATATAAGCGAAGCTGTAAATGCAGATTAATTAGTCGCCACTGTAAGCATCAATAGCAATATGCGTACGAGGGGATGTTGCCCGCGCCGAACGCGTACACGCCGCTTGAGGAAAGACATACGAAGAATAGCACGAGGAGAAAGAGAACAGTAATGTTGCTCGGCATGGTGTTTTCGGACTGAGGTGTCCTCAAGATAACTTATATGAGAGATCGATGTCAGGCTGTGCTGGCTCCGATGGGGCCGTGCTGATGTGAGCGCTGCGGAGCAGTGGCACTTGAGCCGTCGCGGCTGTTCGCCTTGATAAACAAGAGACGGCCGCCGCTTCACAAGAGTCCGCTCTGACCGATAATCGATGGCTGTACCGAGTGGCCGACTAGGAAACCGTTCAAGAGAATTCAAATTCGTGGCGAATTGCTGGAACAGAGTCAATCCTCGAAGTCAATACAGCAAGAAACCTTTGGTCACAGTCAAGCTTTTGAGGTGATGGAAGTCGAGAAGCTAAAGGTGTCTAGCCCAATCTAGCCGCTAGCAGCCGACTACTGACGCGTCACGTCATGATCGAAGCTCCTTGAAGACTTAAATACTCAAGTACTCAAACCTCGCATTAGAGCTGTTTAGCAGGCCACTGTTACTTGATTTCGTGGGGCCTTACTTGATTCAAAAAAGTTTTTGTGGAGCGAAGAAATCCTCAGATTAAATTAGCGTGTCTCGCTTAACTCTCACGACTGCCCAGACGCGTCTTCGGACACATCGGACCATCGGCTTTCAACATACCCATTCTCGCTGCTCTCGAACGGCCGCCGCCTTTCTGGCCGCGTAGCACGCTCGAAACATCCCCCGCCATGCGCTGAGATGACACGTTCCGACAAGATCACTGAGTGGAGCCTAGTGGAGCTCTCGACTTTAGCGAAATCGCACTTATCAACCATTTCTTTGACTTATAAAGTGGTTTTGAGGCGCTGCTAAACAGCTCTATTGCAGCAGCCTCGCAGCCGGCTCACTCGGTACTTGGCTGGAACTGTTTCAAGTATTTTGGGCTTCATAAGTCTCCAATATTTCAATCCCTGCAAATCTCTGGAGTGACTGGCAGACAAACCAATCGAGACTTGCGATCGGGCCTGACACTTTGCTTTCTCAACTCTTCCTCTCGTCCTACGGTGTTTCTTTCACTCTTTGGCGATACGCCTGACTCGTTGAAGCATGGACGCCCAACCTCTACCACCACGGCGACCACGACCTCGCTCAGACGCTATGCGCAACACCACGTCAACGAATACTACGCCCGCCAGTTGATGCCTAGCCCGCTGACCTCGTCTTCGAGTTACGACTACTGGTGCCCTACCCCCTGGCGGTGTTGCAACAACAGCAGGCCCCACCACATTCTCCCCTACACCTACCAACACTTGGTGGACCGCCCCAAACAGACCAACTACTCCTACTCTGGCGCTTTCCTTCGAATCGACTCGGCGGCCAGCTCTTCGTCTGCATCTGATAGTCTCAACATCACGTCCATATCATCGTCTACTGCATCGATTTCCTCCTCGGCGAGCGAGTCCATAATATCTATCAGCGCGCTACCACCCTCAAACACCACCATCCCGCCAACTCCAACACCAAGATCTCTATGGTACCCGCGAGCAACCTTATCTACATTGTCCCTATCTGTGGAGTCGTCGGCCTCCTCATCGGCGGGCTTACAAACGTGGTGTGTGTACGGCTGCCTCGAGAAACGGGCACGGCCGCCGGCGAGGGCGCAAAAGTTACGGGACGCTCGAGGTAGGGCCCGAATACGACCCACCCAGTCCACGCCTCGGCGAGAAGCAAGAATATGAACGGGCGAGTGGGTTGGCGACGAGCAACACGCCGAAGAGCTCGACGGGGACAACATCAACACCTTACACGGCAACGATGCAGGCGATGACGACGACGATGACGAGCGCGGCAGTGAAACAGAGGGCTTCCTGCACCCCGGCTCCGCGCAAACTCAGACCCGCCCCACACGCTACACAACCCGCACCAAGTCAGAGGCATCTGAAGCCACCACCGCCTCTGCCTACACAGTCATCCCGCGCGGCAAGTCCACCCGCGGCTCCCGCGCACCCTCGCCCACACCCTCGGGTCGCACCTCGCTCTTCTTCGACCGCCCAGACAGTACGGACGCGGTCCCCTGGGAGTCCCTCCGCCACAAGAGCATCAAGCGTGGGATACTCGAGCGCGTGTGGGACGACGGGCAGCAAGACCGCATGGCGCGGCGCCCGTGGCAGGCGCACGCGCGGAACGAGTCGGACCTCCTCGTCGCGGACGCCCAGGCCGCCAACGCCAACCTCTCTCGCGCGCCGTCCTCCGTCACCGCGGGGGTGCTCTCGCGCGCGTTCTCGTCCGTCACCGCGAGCACCGCGCCGGGGTTCCGCATGGTGACGGAGTCGCCCGCGGAGACGCCGCAGGGGGAGCGCGGTGCGGATGTGTTTCGGTGGCCGAGCGTGCAGGAGGACAAGTACACACGCGTGCTGGAAGCGGGTTGCGCGCAGCCGGAGTCGGAGTCCTGAGAAGGCGTCGAGGGCGGCCAGCCCGGACAAGCGTGCGCGTGCGCGCCCCACTAGCCCGCCCGTGCGCCGTGGAGGTGGAGGAGGAGCACGAGGGAGAGCGGTCGACACCGACACCGATACCGACATCGCCGACAGGGGAACCGACTTCCGGAGCGTGCTCCCGCAGAGCCCGCCGCGCATCTCGAGCCCCGTTCTGGACGGCGCACTGTGCTTCACACCGATCCCTGAGGCGACGCCGGAGATGACCTCGTTTGCTTCGTTCGGGGCGCCGGGTGCCGAGCGCGAGGGAGGGTGGCTTACTGAGCGTGGAACATGAGGCAGGTGGACGTGTGTTCAGAGGCGCTGATCGAGGACGCCAATAGTGCACATTACAAGATGGGCATATACATCGTTTAGTTTACGTTTCTATGGAATGATTCCATACCCAACGGCCACAGAGTGTATGTCGGATGAAGAGTAACGGCCTTCGCCGGAGCGAAGCGAATGCAGATCTTGTATCGTTTAGAAATATACAATAGTGGTTCCAAACCGAGAGGACTGAAGAGAGGGACAATTTGAATTTATAGTGCCAGTGCCTGAGCGAAAGTCGAGGTGAAAGACAGGAAGCGCTCGGTTAGCGCTTTGGCCCTGGATTTCCCACCCGCAAAATCTCTGCTTCTAAGCGGCAAATGGTATGTAAAAGTCAACTTGGGAGATTCTGGAAACTCTTTGTACTATATTTATGAACAGGTCAGAACTGCTTCTGAATAGTTGATCCGACGTTTGATATACCAAACGAGACGTATCAAGTTAGACTCTACAAAGTCTTCCCTCCTCTGTCTCCTCCCATCGATCTCCCCCAACACTTATTGAGCCATAAAGAAGTTGGTCCGGATCCCACTTTGTCCTTAATTGCGAGGAGTCTATTATAGTTGGGACCCCAGAATGCTTGCTTAAAGTCAGGGTCTTGAAATCGGCCTGGGGATTCACGGTCAGACATTCGTGTGGCGTAGAAGAAGCACCATAACCTCATTATTGTACGACCCCGAACCCCGGCGTTAACCGTTTCAAATCCGGGACAAAACTCTGTGGTTATTCTGGCCTGATTGTTTAAGGCTTCCTCTTCGGATTGGCCATCGACCAGGGGACTGAATGACAGAGATTGAGCTTCTCTACATGAGGGATCACAGAAACTCACATTCCAACCACAAAATGCCGCTCGGTGTTTCTCCATGCTGGAAGTACAGCATTATCAGGGTTCCCGGCAACCTGCAATGTAGGCCGTAGGATGAAATCGACAGCGACTGTGCCTCCCTCCAAGATGCTGCGAATAGTGTTCTGAAGACTCCCAAGTTTCTCCCGATCTTCCCAAAGTGGACCGGGGCAGGAGTCGGGGAGCCTACGAGAATATCCGCAACTGCGAAGTCTTTTAGGAATGTCAGGGTATTGTAGCCCTCGAGGTATCCGCTGTACGTATTCGTTGCTGTCACGTAATTGACTCCAAGATTGTCGAGGGTATCGAGGAAAGGACGAATGAGAGCTGAGACTTCTGCAGAAGATTTATTGACGCCAAATACCGGGTCTAGCATAAATGTTGCGGCAGTGTATGTGCCATACCCCAAACTTTGGTGTTTGTGAGGTTTGGTGTACTGGCTTGGTACGCATCGATGGCTTGCCAGTATGTATCTTGACTGATACCCTCTGATGTGAAGTTGACAGAGGCAATCGTAACGGGAAGGTCCTGGAAGCCTTTGACGGTAACAGACCATACAATACCGTATGTTCCTCCTCCCTGCAGCGAGTCAGTGAACACACAGACAGAAGCAACGAGACAGGATGAACATACACCACCGCTCAGAGCCCAATAAAGGTCTTGTTCGTTGTGGGAGAGGCATGAACAAAATTTCCTTGGGTCGTTATCACCTCAAATTCCAATGTCTGGTCGGCAGCTAATCCGTGATACGAGCTCAGGGCCGAATGGCCACCACCTTGTATGTATCCGCCAGCAAGCTTACAGTCTACAGGATCATCACAATGGTAAGAACAACAAATTACACAGAATCAATAAAATGATGTACTGGGCATTCTCCACCAACGACTGCTAGGCCTCTTTTGTGGGCCTCTACTGTCATCAGCAATACCTGGGTCGGCTACGTACCTCTACGTAGACCTACGTATTCCCATAGGTCCTGTATTCCCTGTATGAAGGTCCCCTTTACATATTCACACGTATTTCGGCCCGGTCTACGTATTCACACGTATTTCGGCCCAGTCTACGTATTCACACGTATTTCGGCCCGGCCCACGTAGTGCCCTGTATTTCACCGTATTTGAGCCCGTATTTGCTGTATTTGCCTGTATTCAATGTATTCACCTGTATTTGATGCAGACCTCACAATCGCTTGCAAAATGCTTCCAGTATCCCCGAACAGACCACAAAATCGACACAGCATCATAGAATTTGAAAACCATGATATTAAAGCTACTACAACAACAGGTGCTCGGACTACCCAACGAAACAGGAAGCAGATGTGAAAGAACGAAAGAACGCATGCACCCAGGTTGAAATCATGGAACAAGCCAAGTCTACGTGTGACATGAAGCCGTCAGCCTAGAACAGAGACGAAGGGTATCACACATACCTTGGATCCGCTGCTCTCGTTCCTTGCTCCTGGCCATAACACTAAGTCAGGATCCCATTGCCCACAAAGAGCTCCACCGTCGTGTTTCTTGCGCAGCGCGCCGTCCACGGTGAGCGAAGGGAAGCACGGCTTGTTGTGGTTCTCGAGGAAGGCGGTGCTGAGGAGGAGGGGTGCAAGCGATGCCAAGAACAAGGTGGTGGAGGCGTGGTTCTCGAGGAAGGCGGTGCTGAGGAGAAGGGGTGCAGGCAATGCCAAGAACAAGGTGGAGGTGAGGAGAAAAGGACACATAGGAGGATGAGGCGAGGCCCGGCAGTGCAGGGACAGAGGCGAACTTGGAGAGAACGAGGTGGTGGAGGTGAGGATGAAAAGGACACAGAGGAGGACGAGGCAAGGCCCAGCAGCACAGGGACAGAGGCGAACTTAGAGAGGTTGCCCGAGGTGCTTGAGAAGGCAGGGTGAGGTTGTAGAAGGCTGGGTAGTTGATCACGGCGTCGAGAAGGCCAAGATAGCACATAGCATAGACCGATTCATCTGTCTCCACCTGAGGAAAACTGGTCAGTAAAAGCCCTGTTCCGTGCCATGAGCGACGACGATGACACGGATGTACATACCTCGCCCAATGCGAAAACCCCCACACACGCCATGTACCCAGCCCAAAAAAAATCACGCCGTGAAGTACATCCCACACAAAAGGAGCGCCTCGCTGAGGTTCTTCAGTTCGGTAGAGGGGCCGAAGTGCGGGCTAAGTGCGTCCATGTCGGCGGATCAGTACCTGCGCGTGATCATCAGCATGCACCATAAACAGAGGACTGGATGGGATGGTACTTGCCTGTGGTAGCCATCTCCGTACGCGGTGCCCGTCGACGTTCTTGACAACGGGCAATATCCACACAGCGTCGAAGCCCATGTATGTAGCCGAGGTTGTTGGTGAGCTGCCGCAGTATATGCGCAGGGACATCCCGCAGTATGCTTGTGGTGCTGGTGCTTGCCAGTGTCGTGGGCTTGAGGGATTGGAGTCGTCTGGAGAGCGGTGGTGTACATACGTAGAAGCAGGGGTGGTGGTGGTTGAGGTGAAAGAGAGGTGGGCCAAATATTTGGCCATGGTCGTATTTATGCACGTGCGTGGAACAGCAAGGATGGTGACCAAGCATCTGGATTCCGTGTACCGCCAAAAAGTGGACTTATGGCCAGCTCTCCGCATACGACCACCACAGCTGGGCAGCTGGGGCTCACGACGGGCGTGATCTACTGCACGACGTACGGGCCGGACTTTTACCGCTCGTTTGGGAATTTTCCGGGGGACAAGGGTTACAGTGCCGCTGAATTTCGGGAACGATTCGGTGGCGGTGTCGAGGGCGCATGCGACGGGGGCAGTGAGGTGGGTGGAAGGGTGGGAGGAGCGGGAGGAGTGGGTGTGGGCATTTGAGGGTGGGTTTATTTTGTGTGTCCCACACCTCAGCGAGCACGCCCAGGTCTCGCTCGGCCAACACCGCAAATCTCCCAAGCAGAACTGGATCGCCAACAGGCTCGGCCTGACCAGTACCAAGCACTGCCAGTCCTCCAGCGTCAGCGCTCGCGTCCCGATCAGCCCCCATACCCGGCACAACCAGTGCTCCAGCGCAACCTGACCAGCCATATCAGGCACAAGCGCGCCCACAAGCGCCAGACGGACAACCATCGCTTCAGCGCCAGCCTTCTCGCCCCCGACCAACAACAACAAACCATACCAGGACCCGCGAGTGCGCCAGCACCAGCCCTCGTGCCCTACTCTTGCGTCAGACATTGCACTAAGCCCACCCATGGCAGACAACTACCAATACACTCCCATGCAGTCCGTCACCCCCGCTCTTATGCAGGCCCCCTCCGCCCCCGGCTCCTCCCTCTCCGCCGCATCCGAATCTCAGTACTCCCAGTCGCAATACTCCCTCTCCGCTCCAATACGCCCGTACACCGACACCATGCTCATCCGCGGCAACTCCGATGACAAGTTGGACAAAACGGACGTCTTCTGGCGCCGCTTCAATGTGAGCGCAGTCCAGCAGCAGCTGCCCGATGCTGAGAAGAGGTGTGTTGTGTGCCCTGCTAGTCGTTTGTCCCCATGCTAATGACCGCTGCGCAGCTCATGGCTCGAGAAAACGCAGGGCAAGCGCTCGCAACACTCGCGCATCCTGTGGGTCGTCGGCATCATTTTCGTGCTCGTACGTCATCACTTCCTAGCTCAAAGTATATCCCCGCTCATTGTTTGTGCGCAACTAGCTGGCAACAGGCGGCATCGGGATTGGTGTCTTCCTCTCGTTCCACAACAGCTCAGATGCGACACAGCCAAGCACATTTGGCGGTGCCCAGGACGCCATGTCCACCGGCGCCAAGGCGGCTACCATTGGCGGCCGCAGCGGCAGCAGCGGTAGTGGTAGCGGTGGATTAGCCACCTCGTCGAGCCCCCACGTCAGCCCCACAAATACCATCGCAGATAGATGAGCTGTGTCGCGGCACCGGCTGTCTGCCCTCCTCCCCCTGCCCACCCACTGTCCCCCTTACATTCATACAACTATTTATCAATGCACTGGGACACCCCCTCCCGCCCACACTCTTTCGGATGTTCGTTATCACATCACCTCATTGCATTTTTTTTCATGTTCCGTTCCAATGCCCACGCCCCGTCTCGCCGATGCCCTCCAACACGTCTCCTTCTCCCCAAAATGGCCCCGCAGTCCTACGCACCGCACCACCCCAACCACCTCCATGCCCAAGTGCCCCCATCTCCCCTAATCATGCCAACTCGGGCTCGGGTGCCGGCTCAGACCCTGCCGACCCTGCCAACCCAGGCGCGAGCGACTACAGCGGGGGGTGGTGTTGCCCACGCTCACGTCGCCGTTGTCCCCTCGCCGCCACCGGCACTGCTACGCAACGCGCACACGGGCGGGACAGGTGGGTTCAGCCAGCAGCTTTGAGGGCAGAGTGGGATGGGAATGGGGATGGGTACACGACCACCTCCAGGTCCACAAGCGCCGCGCGTCCCCACCACCCCTCCTCCCCCGCACCCGTGCTCACGTGCCACTGCTTCATGCGCGGACACGGGGTGGTGGTACGTGGACTGCACGGTGAGGGCGATGGGAGGGACAGGACGCTGCGCGACGCGTTGGCGTTGGCGCCGGCACCGGGAGATGTGCCCTCCCCGCCCTCACCGGTGTTGCGCAAAAGCGGCAGCTCCACCTCGCTCTTGCTCCACGAGGGCGCCGTCAGCGGCCTTACGGGCCACTCCGGCGTCTCAAATCTCTGCACGAGATGATTTGTACCGTATAGCCCCCTGCGCCTGCCCTTCGTTTAGCATCCTGTTCTCCTTTATCGTGCCACCATCTTTCTCAGGTCCCGAGTTTATATTGCATTATTGTCTGTACGGCTAGTTAGTTATCTTCAAACTATTATATTGAATCAATTTTTTTGGCACTAGTGTGCAGAACTGATTGAGGATGTATTTTGTCTGCCTGGGCGACACCTGCCCAGCCATCAAATCAGCGAGGTCAGACTACACAGAACTACACCGTTGGCCCCCAAATACAGCAAGGTACATATAAAAGCCCAATACGGGCAACTACGGAGATGAGGCTGAAATACGGGCAACTACGGACATGAGGCTGAAATACAGGCAACTACATAGATTGACCTCAAATACGGTCCACTACATAAGCACCCTGGAAATACACAGCTCTACGTAAGAAGCCTTCCAAATACAGCGAATACAGGCAAATACGGTAAATACGGCAAAAACCAGGGTTTGCTGATGGTACCATTTAATTCAATTCGTATGTCACAGGTCACAGGCCTCAAAATTTACGAAATTTTTCGTACGGGTCACAGGTCACCCCGCCATGTACGAATTCTGAAAACGAGTCACAAAATTGCCATAAAAATGGGCCAAAAATTCAATTTTTCGCCTCTACGCGCGCCGCAACAGGTAACGACGCCACGGTATTCACACGAGCTGTCAATTGTGACGGCGGGAGCAAATGGTCCTCCCAAGGCTCCCACTTCCCCTCCGCCTCCTTGATCTGCTCACCTCCCTTCTGGCCAATCTGAAGGTGAAGCAACAATGGAAGTACAACTCTCCTAGCTATGTACTGCTGGCAAATTGATCCCCGGGACCTCAACATCGTCGCAGCTATCTTACACCGTCTACAATAGTTCTACGAGTACGGGTTAGCAGATTTATCAACTCTGTCGCATCCTGCACACTTTGCAGCGGATTTACGAAAAAAAAAACGGTCACGCTCCCTCAGACAAAGTACGAAATCTGAATTTCGTAAATTTTGGTCACAGGTCACAAGGCGTACGAATTGAATTAAATGGTACAGTATCACAAGATCAAAACCAAGAACTCCCGGGTGTACCTTGAATGCCGGGCCCGTATAGCGAGCAGATTGGAAGTGAGGAATGAAGGTAATATCCTTTAGATTATGCATCCAGACTGACAATGCCCCACTTCCTGTTGAACGTCCCATGAAGCTGCAAAGAAACTTCCATCAGTACCCGTCTGTTCGGAATAGGATGGATACACACTCATGTCCCGTACTTTTCACCACAAACCGGATATTGTGTGTCTTCACGAATTGAACAGTTTTAATGACATGGTCCATCGAAGTGACGTTTACCGCATATTGCACATATGCACCAATTTGACAAGGAGTCTCTTGAGGATCAAAGGGGTCACAGCTTTTGTTGAGGAAGATGGGGTTCATGATGGAAGATGGGTTGGGTATACTGTGAAAGTCATGTTAAGACGTGACATGGAATTTTACAGGAAGTTCGACCACAAACTGGAAGTCTGGTATGTGCCAGTTCTGTCGAATGGTGTTGCACTGTCCTTCGTTGTAGGTCGGGTCATGGCAGGGACTACCAATAGGTATGGTCTTGATGAGACGACCATCAATGGAATGATTGAAGGCATCCCATATTTGTCGGGTTGGCCATAAATTGTCAGTGGGTAGGATTCGGCATGGTCCCTGGGGTTTTCCCAGAGCAAATGAAGTGAGCACAGCTACAAGTGTGCTCCTCCTGAACATTGTGCTGGTGTGAGAAGCAGCTGGAAGATGTTGGAGAGTTGGATCAATGTGACTGCCTCATTTTATATAAGTCTGTCCTGATTTCGGTATTTGACAAACGGTCGCCGGCTCCGACTTGCTGGATGTAACTAAATTAAGAATCTTGATCTGAGCTGCCAGAATGATAGATTAAAAGTGGAGTTTAAAAAGCTTCGGACGGACAGACAGGCTTAATTTTATAAATAGGGAGAAGACTCTCACGAAGATTGAATGTTTTGATTGCTCCTTTCAAGTCACCGCATCCAAGGCCTCCCTAAACAGGTATGCACATTGCAACATCGTAATTTGTGGTGTGCCTACAGATCGCGACTTGTCTCCTTTGGGCTTTCCTCTGGGTTCGTCCTGAAGGGCCTTTAGCCTTCCCCATTTGTGGACTGAATGGATTCAGGGGTTTTCAATTGAAGTTCCTCAGCTGACCTTGCCAATCAGGTTTCCTGGCAAGAATCATGCTGGGTATCAATTCCTTTTTGTACGTCAAACCATCTGTCTGATGCCTTCCGTCCTTCCTTTACTCCCTGTTTTCGTGGTTGTTTCACCTTCTGGCACTCTTCAGACTGATGGAAAGATTTGCTAGGCAATTATTTCTGCCACCCTCCAGTGAGTCTTTTTGCCATCAATCATTCCTCTCCTTTTTCGACGTTCAAACGATCATTACGCCTTTTTGGCGCCGACAGGCGAGCAGGCTTTGTAGCATTCATATTTGTGGTTCATTCCGAATCCGTTCAATAAATAGGTTTTTTTTTTCATTTCCACATGAATATCCCGTATGATGAACCTCTAAACTTTTGTATGTGTGTCCTTCATTCCGTTTTGAATCTTTCTGGAGATCTTGGATACTGGAGCGAAGCGGCGGTCAATCTTGTATACACTTACTTTGCCTACGTCTGTGGTCTCTTGGACATGGATTTTGTATCCTATGCCGCATATTTACGATGCAATTATTGCCTGCATCGATTGGGCATTATTCAGGGGCACGACAACGTCTGAAAGGTCTGCCAAAAAGATGCAAAAAGACACCATAACACGATAATATCTGGGAGAAGAGGACTTTCTAGCTACAGGACTGCATGTCGGCCTTCTCCACACACAGCGTGAAGTCTGACCCAAAAAAACTTAGCCAAGTGCAACGCCGGACCATAGCATAGCAAGCAGGAAACAGGACTTGCCTTTCGCCGGGATCTCACAGCTCATGCCGCCGGACTACTGCTGCGCGCCCTGCTGCTGTGCCGGCGCCTGCTCGGCGGCCTGCCCGCCCCCACCAAAGAGCATGTTCGACAGCCCGTGGCCAATGGTGCTGCCGATGGCGACTGAGCCGGCGGTGGCGGCCATCTGGGCCATCATGCCGGGCTGCTTCTCGCCGTCCCAATCGATCTATTTTGGTTTGAACCCGTGCTCTGGAAATGTTGCACCCCGACGCGGTCTTGTAAGTATTCAGGGGTCAAAGGGCTTCTGATGTATAGATAGTGTGGTGGCCACCACGGTCACCCGCCGGTAACCATGTACATGTGATGTATTCCGCATTAGGACATCAAATGAATGATGCCCGGTAACTGCTCTTGGATATACCGTCGATCGGACGAACTGAAAGCCACAAGCGAGGACTGAAGGTGTAGGCAAAATGTGAAGTTCGCTTTTAACTGGACAGATAAATTTAGCTTCAGTTCCACTTCACACAAACCGGCCATGTCCCTTGCCCTCCCGAAGCTCTTGTTTACTTGCTGGGCCCATGTCTATGTCATCTCTACCTTGCTTTTTCGGTCCTATGTTATTTCTGACTGGAAATCTCAATGGGAGCTCTGTTTTGTCCGTTCGAAGATGGTATGCCTTCCGATCGAAGCTGTTCTGCAGTCATTCTGTTCTCTTCGGTCAAGTTTTTCCACTGTGTCCGAACGGAATTCCTGGCCCAAATATTTCGCTCTTTCCGGCCGAAATTTTCGTTCTGTTCGTTCGGAGATCTTCACTCATTGTTTCCGGTCTCTTCATTCGGACGAGAAAAAACCTCTTGATCTTAACCACAACAAACACTTTGAGTGGCACACAGACTCAAATCCCTAGTACCCTCTCCATCGATGCCGCAGAGCACCACCCCCATCCAGAAACCCGCCGGTACCTCCACCAGGAGCTCCACGCCGCGAAACGGCCCTCCGGACCGAGTGGCACACGATGTCAACGTCAATGCCACTCCCGCGATCGACGGTTTGATCTCCGCGATCTTGGCGTGGGACGTCAATAAGAGTGTGAAGAAGGACGACAAGATGAAGCTGGTCGAGCTCGCGACGCTTGCTCGCGTGGAGCTTGACGTGGAGTGTGCCCATGCCACCGGGAACCATGGGAGTGGCGCAACCACTTCCGCCGCGGCACCGGGCACGGACGCTGTCGCGTTGTTCGCGGAACAAGCAATGGCAGCCATCCAAGCGCAGCTACGTACCCTCTCACTACCCCTGCCGGTACAGCCCCCTCTTCTACACCGTGACCTATCGACCCAGGCCTGCGCCGGCGGCGCCACGCGCACGACCACCCCAGCCCCCGAACGAACTCCTGGTCACCATCTCGATGGCGAAAGCAGACCGCAAGTCGCCCAACCGGCAGCGCAGCCCCGCGGAACTCAAGGCTCAGATTGAGTCCGCCATGGACAAAACTCAGGCACCCGGCTTACGCGACAGCAAGGTCCATAGCGTCCGCAAGCTTGCGAATGGCAACATCCTCGTCCAAGCCAACTCGGAGGAGCAAGCTAAGCTCCTGCTGCTCCACGGACAGGCCTGGACGGAACAATTCGAGCATGACGCCTGCATCCATCGCAAATCATTCACCGTGGTAGCTAGCTTTGTTCCCACTACCTTCGACCCAAAGGCCGCCGGGGCGAAGACCGCGATCTTCCACGACAACCAGGGAACCATCCCCTCGCCTTCAACCATCAAGGAAGTACGATGGTTGCATGAACAGAAGGATGCCTCAGTCAAGAAGAAGGCGTCATCACTTGTCCTTGTCCTCGATGATGCGTCGGCCGCAGACGGCCTCATTACCCGCTCGTTATCGCTAGTCGGTACCTCATGTCCTGTGTCACACTATATCCCACCGCCCCTCCAATGTTACAACTGCCAAGGATTCGGCCACATGGCCAAGGCGTGTTCCACCCGTAAGGACCCCGCCAACACCAAATGCGCCAGGTGCGCAGGCCCACACCCCACCCGCGAGTGCGAATGCCCCAACATGCCAAGGTGCGCCAACACGCGATCGTGCACCCACATCAAGGTGCAGTGCGCGAACTGCAATGGTCCGCACAAATCGTTCTCGAACGCCTGCCCAGTGAAGGCGCGGGCAATTGCGGACGAGGCGTCTCGTCTCCACTCCCCTTACTTTGGCCCTTCATATGCCTCCCGCGCCGGCGCCGGCGCGCGAGCCTAAATGTCGGCCCTCGCGTCCGAGATACGAGTCCGGAACCTCAACTGCCGAAAGCAGCCTGAGGTTCTAATGTCCCTCCTCAACGACACCAGCCCATCCAAGTTCACCGTCATCACCGTACAGGAGTTGCCATATTTTATTGCGACTCAGGCCTCGTTCCAGTTTAATGACTGGCATTTGATCCTGCCGTCCAGTGCTCACCTACGCCGCCGAGACCAACTGATACGGAGCGCCATCTACATTAACAAGTGCATCCCCTCCGACTCGTACTCTCAAATCCACCTCAAGAGTCTCGACGTAGCCGGCCTACGTTTCATTCCCTCCGACAATTTCCCTTTCCGTATTTATTCTGTTTACAACCCCCCGAAATCCGAATCCACTATCACCTTCATGCGCGCCCACTTGTCCTCGGACGAGGTCAGCGACGAGGAGTATCTCCTCCTCGGTGACTTCAACAAGCACCACGTCCTGTGGTCGGGCCCCCATCGCCACAAACGAAACCGCTGCTCCGACACCTCGGATATGATCCAGATGCTCGCCGAGTGCGATCTCTCACTATGTCTTCCTCCGTGCACTCCGACATATTATTCAGATGCCCACAAATCATGGTCGACCCTCGACCTCGTCTTCGCCACCCCGCGCCTTGCTGAAATGGTTACCAAATGCACAGTGAGCGGGGGCTACGGCTCCGACCACCGGTGTATCGATGTGACAGTCGACCTCACTCTGGGATCGGTAGAGCCCCCGCCACGGCACAGATGGAGGGACACCGACTGGGAGGCCTTCAATGAAGAGGTGGCGAACGCTTGCGCAGCGGACCGCGTCGCGGAACGCGCCGAGCATATCGACACCATTGACGACTTGGACGACCTCGTCAGCGACCTCCTCAACGGATATGTAAAGGCCAAGGAGAAAACTGTGCCGCTCGCAGAGAAATCTCCGTTTTCCAAGCGGTGGTTTACCCCTGAGCTCAAACAACAACTCCGCGACCTGAACACCATCAAGAACCGCGCAGCGAAGCGGAACTCGACCCCGGCCGAGCGAGACGCAGTCAAGCCCGCCCGCAATGCGTACCACAGCGCGTTACGCAAGCAAAAACGTCTCCACTGGAAGGAGTGGCTCGAGGACGCCACAGAACGCACTGTCTGGCAGGCCCACAAATACGCCTGCCAAGACTCCGCGAGTACATCAGCGTCGAGGGTCCCCGATCTTGAAACCACGGACGGTACAGCCCGCTCGAACGACGAGAAGTGCAACGCTTTCAAGAAACAATTCTTCCCCAACCCGCCCCCCGCCGACCTCGGCGACATCGACGAGGCGCAGTACCCCAACACTCCACTGGACCCCGAGGTGGAGGAGGCGGAAGTGCGCTCCGCGATCGACACGCTCCCGCCATATAAGGCACCGGGGGGATCGGGTGTCCCGAATGTCGCGCTCCAGAAGACCACTGACCTCCTCACGCCGGTTCTCACAAGGATCGCCAATGCGAGCCTTCGGCTCGGACACCACCCAAGAATCTGGAAAATTTTCATTACCATCACGCTACGTAAACCGGGCAAGCCCGATTACACGATCCCCAAGGCGTACCGACCCATCGCGCTCGAAGAGACGATGGCGAAGGTGCTCGAGTCCGTCTTCGCACGCCGTCTTGCCTCGTATGCCGAACGAGAGCATATGCTCCCTGCGAACCATTTCGGCGGACGTCCCGGACGCACTACCACGGATGCCACGCTATTCCTGGTACAACGTATCAAGAACGCGTGGCGTCGAGGCCGGGTAGTGTCGGTCGTGTTCATGGATATTGCGCAAGCGTTCCCCTCGGTCAACCATGAGCGCCTGCTGCATAACCTGAGGAAACGAGGCATCCCGGGAAATCTGGTCAATTGGGTGTCAAGTTTTCTCACCGACAGATTCACGCACCTTAAGTTCGACGACTTCACATCGGCCCTACTGTCCGCGAGCATGGGGATACCCCAAGGCTCCCCACTCTCCCCCATCCTATACCTCTTCTATTCGTCCGATCTCCTGGAGATCCTGGACCCCGCTGCACGAGACCGATTCGTCGCAGGTTATATCGACGACACGATGCTGGCCGTCGAGTCCGAAACAGTCCGAGGAAACCTTGAGAAGCTATGCGCGATCATGCCGCTCGCCTTCGACTGGTCACGTACGCATGCGTGTTCGTTCGACCTCGGAAAATTTCAGCTTGTGCACTATACGCGAAACCGAAACAAGTACGAAGCGCTTCCACTCGTAACCCCCACCCACACAATACCGGCATCCGAGAGTGCCAAGTATCTCGGGCTGGTCATGGACCGGCAACTTCGCTGGAAGGAGCAGGTAGAGCAGGCAATCAAGAAAGGCACCAAGGCTGTAATGGCGATTAATCGACTCACCAGGCCGACATTCGGACTGCCCCACCAATTTGTCCGCCAATTGTACCGCTCCGTCGTTGTCCCAAAGATGGAGTATGGCCTGTGCGTGTGGTATTCACCTGTGTACTCCACCGGGGCGAAACGCCGCAAAGGGTCAGTAGGATTTTTGACACGCCTGGGGAAGGTGCAGAACCTGGCCTGCCGTCTCATAACGGGTGCGTTCAGGACGACACCAGTCGACGCGCTCAATTATCTTGCGCACATACCCCCTATTGCGCTGCGCCTCAACCACGCGTCGTTCAATGCTGCCGCGCGTCTCGCATCCCTCCCTTCCCACCACCCTCTCCAGCCGATGGTACGCAGGTGCATGAACATGTGCCCGCTACACCATCGATCCGTCCTGCATGACATGTTCGTAGCTTTCCCTGAGATCGCCGGCCTCGAAGCGGTCGACCCCACACCACTAGACCCGACGTGGATAGCGCCTCTCACCTACAGAATTGCAGCAAATAAGGACGAAGCCGAGGAGGAGCTGTCGCGCTATACCAATGGGGTGTGCGTGTACGGGGACGGGTCGGGCTTCGAGGGAGGGGTCGGCGGCGCAGCGGTGATGAAGACCAAGGACGGCGGAATCGAATCGCGACGCGTGTACCTGGGGACGATGGAAGAGCACACAGTTTTCGAAGCGGAGTTAATCGGCCTGATCTTGGGCCTTGATTTGATTCGCTCGGTCCCACGCTTGTGCTCCGCCACCATTCTCATCGACAACCAAGCAGCCATCCGCGCTGTCGCCAGGCCGCGTCCTCAGCCAGGCCAGCACCTGGTACGCCTCTTCCACCGCACCCTCGATGCCCTACGCCGCCAGCGACGCACCCTCAAGCTCTGCATCGCGTGGGTCCCTGGACACCAGGATATAGAGGGGAACGAAGCTGCGGACGAGGAAGCTAAACGCGCTGCGCAAGGCAACTCCTCAGCCCTCTCCAAGCCCCTCCTCTCCCTCCATGACCTACCTACCAGTGTTGCCGCGCTGAAAGCCACGCGCAAGAAGTTCGTCGCCAGCCAATGGAGCGCCGAATGGGAGACGTCTCGGGTAGGCCAACGCATTGCACAAGTCGACAAAACCCCACCGGGAAAATCCACACTCAAGTGGTACACGGACCTTCCGCGGCGCCAATGCAGCATCCTCACACAGCTACGCACCGGCCACATTGGCTTAAATGCCTATCTCGCACGCTTTGGGATTGTCAACACCAGCCACTGCCCCACTTGCAACGAGCCCGAGACTGTCAACCATTTTATTTTCACCTGCCGTCGCTTTAGACAACAACGAGATGCGTTGCGACGTGCTCTCCACGCCGCGGAACACCAGTCACTTAACAAGCGCTCCCTACTCGGCAACCCAAAGAACAGAACCCTGCTACTCGACTATGTAGCGGCGACGGGCCGGTTCCCGCGGTACGCCCTTACACCCCTTTGATTCCCCGCCCCTTCTCTCTCTTTCTTTTCATCACGTCTATTCCCCCTGCCTGCCTATGCGTTCCCTACGTACCTATGCCCACTATACATATACCCATACCTATGCTTCCCCTATCTCTCTCTCTCTCTCCTCTCTCCTCTCTCTCTCTCCTTGCATCCACCTCATCCTGGGACCCTCCACCGTCCCTTCCCGGCCCTTAAACGGAACACGCCGCCCCCCCACCCCACCCTACGCACATCGCCGATTCCTGACCCATTCCCCCTACGCACCCGTCCTCACTGCTACACCCACCTATCTACTGCTATCTCGTTTCCCCCCTCGTAGTGTATACCGCGGTTCTACTGCCAAAGATGGCCGTACACCGGGGCACCTCGGTCGCGGGGGATTTTGACGCGGCGCGGGGACACTGCGCCGTAGCATGCGTGCGAGCGCGTGCGACAGTCCCTACGGGTTTTAACCCGCGACCTCCCTTTAATGGGCGGAGGCTCCCGGTCGAAAGCCCACTCACCGCATAGTGTAGATCGTAGCAAACTAGTCACATAGGCCATAAATGGCCTGAGAACTAGTATAATAAACTGATTTCATCAACTTCATTCGGACGACTCCATCATCTCCGACCGGAAGATTCAATCAAACTATTTCGTTTTGTCCAAACACAAACACTGACCTCATCCGTCTGAGAAACATCACAAGCTGGTTTACTTTTTGTCCTATTGAAATCTTTCGGTATGTGCATTTCCTTGTCTCTATCATTTCCGGTCTTCGGTCGTCACAATCAAATCACAATGTCTCAGGTTAGGGGTATTTTATTTCCTCTTCTCCCATGTCTGCGAACCAAGCTACTATGTCTACCGCTCCATATACAGTATCCGATTTGTATGTTTTGCCCGTGAACTCATACCCATACTGATCAAACGGATAGAAATGGACTGAAAAAGGCTGCACTTGTAAACTTTGTCGCACGGCAGGCAGACGTATGGCCCGGCCCAGATGTTTACTCCGACAAATCAACAACAGTGAAGCGTCTTCGAGCTGTATTGCTTGATCCCCGGTATGGGTTCACCAAGTCTATGGTGCTGTGCGCACCATCTTCAGCACGGAGTGAATCAACTTCTGAGTCCACCCTGTCCCCACCTCCATTCACAGACGGTGCGCAAAAGCTTTTGCATTGATTTTTAATTCCACTGAGTAAGTGGAATAACCCTTAGATGATGCTGGTCGCTCTCCCATTCCAAATCCTGATGCTGGCGATGTCAAAGTGAGGATTCACCTCCGAAATTATTTTGCTTCTATGCTGACTAATTTTTAAACACTCTAGATGGTGTACGCCGAATGGGTCAAGTTGCTGATTGAAGATATGCGCAAAACAAGCGCGCACGGACATCCAAAAATATCCCAAGACGTTTTTCTCGAGGTCTCGGAGAGGGGAGAACACGGTGAATGGAAGACTGAGCTGCATGAGGTCTTGTATGAGCTTCAGAAATCAAACGCCGCCATTGAAGGTACTGGACCATTCGACCCCAATATGTACTGTCTGATGACATCCTCTTTAGGGCCCACAAAGGTGTTGTACCGGGATCCAGAGGATCCCGAGTACTGGGTGGTTTTCGTCAAAGTAACCGACAATGCACCGGTACCGCTGGAATTAGCGGAAACATTCCCCAGATTTGTTACAATTCCAGCTACCGGCCGCCTTGAGCTTCGTGTTGAGCCTGTGAGTCTATCAGACGATCCAACTTTGTGTGTCTCTCTCAATCACTTTATAGGCGGAAGACACCCATCGGAATACTGCTCCCCCACCTTCCCAGGAGCCTTTCGATGTTAATGATCCGCATGCTAAGCCTCTCGAGCATGCACGTCGTCGTGCTAGCGCCGCAAATCATCCGAGCGGTGCTGACTTGAATGCTGATGTAGCATGGTTGAAGGCACAGCTAGAGAACGAAACAGGTTACCAGGACTTCAAGGATAACCAACGAAAGGTTCAAATGAATCCTGGAACCGTTGCATCTTGGAAATTTTGTGCGGACTTCTCTCAGAAATATTTCGGGGAGGTATCTCATGTCCAAGTTGGTTTTAAATTTTCTACCTTCTTGGAAAACGAATATTGAGATCATAACAGGGTCGCAAGAAGATACAGCAGAAAAGCATTCAGAAGGCGCTCGGATTATCTACTAGCCTTGCTGAAGCATGCAAAGCTACTCAGATTCCTCGACGATATGGGGAAGGTGGGACTAGCCCAGCTAAAGCTGTGATGGATCAAGTGAACCTGAAGGAAACTCCGCCGAAAGGAGCAAAGGTCCTTTATCCATTCCTTGTTGCTTACAATAAAAAGCACACCAAGGCGTAATTTTCATTCTCTTGATACTTACAGTTGAACACCAATGTGATTTATTTATAATTTTGTACGGAATTATGTGGATGGATTGCGGCAACGCAACGACACCACTTGCGCGGTCCCACTCGCTCAAGTTCAACGTCATCACCTCCTCCACCTCGTCTCTGAAACTCCCTCCTCTCAACACCATGCCTACAAACCCCGACGTTCTTTTGCTGCTGAATTTTTCCACTCAACAGCGGACAATGCTTCTGATGGCTGCGTCGACACACGCGCTCCTGTACACACCCGCGAACGAGTACTTCGGCATCGTCCCCGTCGAGGCGATGTGCTGCGGGTTGCCCGCGCTGGCATTCGGCCGACAGAGAGCACTGCGAGCGAGCCCCCTGCCGAGCGCATGGGCTGGCTGTGCACGCCGGATGTAGATCTGTGGGCGGACGCTGATTCGACACGCGCGTTCCTGTACACGCCCGCAAACGAGCACTTCGGTATTGTCCCCGTCGAGGCGATGTGCTGCATGCTGGCATGCAACAGTAGAGGGCCGACAGAGAGCACTGCAAGCGAGCCCCCCACTGAGCGCATGGGCTGACTGTGCACGCTGGATGCAGATCTGTGGGCAGACGCTGCATCGACACGCGCGCTCCTGTACACGCCCGCAAACGAGCACTCGGTATCGTCCCCGTCGAGGCGATGTGCTGCGTGCTGGCATGCGACAGTGGAGGGCCGACAGAGCACCGCGAGCGAGCCCCCTGCCGAGCGCATGGGCTGGCTGTGCGCGCCGGATGTAGATCTGTGGGCGGACACTGTGTCCACGCGCGGTCTTGTACACGCTCGCGAATGAGCACTTCGGCATTGTCCCCGTCGAGGCGATGTGCTGTGGATTGCCCGTGCTGACATGCGACAGTGGAGGGCCGACAGGAGCACCGTGAGTGGGCCCCCCCGCCGAGCGCATGGGCTGGCTGTGTGCGCCGGATGCAGATCTGTGGGGGGACACTGTGTCCACGCGCGCTCTTGTACACGCTCGCGAATGAGCACTTCAGCATTGTCCCCGTCGAGGTGATGTGCTGTGGATGGGCTGGCTGTGTGCGCCGGATGCAGATCTGTGGGGGGACGCGCTGGTGCGCTGGTGGAGATTGTTCGTATGAGCCCGACGGAGCACGCGGCTCTGAACCAGCGGGCGAAGGAGCGAGCGCAGCTGCAAGTTACATAGAGAATCAATTTGTACTCACCTCGAGCCGAGACTGCAGATAAATCGCGCTGGAACTGCCAGCTGTAACACAATCAAGGCATGAACATGCGAGAAGGTACAACAATGCGGAGAACAAGAACGAGTCCCATTTTGGACGAGACCAATCCATCAGTAGTACTGAGTGATCTTGTCAATGGGCCTCTCTTCAAGCCCGTCGCGGCACCATTTATGCATGCTAACCTTCCAAAGAATTTTGGGCCACTCTTTGCATGCTTGTACACCTCTGAGAATATTTTCACTATATGTTGACCTTTACATATGAGGCCTAATAACTCCGAAACCAAGCCGCAATACGCAAGAATAATATGAGATTTAAAGTACGTTACTTGAGATTTAAAGTATGTTACTTGAGATATACATCTGCAGCACTAAATACAGCTGGTCTGTTCGCCTTCGTTAAATAATCGGCAAAGGCACGAGCCTGGTACTTAGGCTCATACCGCTCCGAAAGGAAGCGTGTTGCCACCTTGATGTTCCAGCCTGGTCGTGCAGCAAGCTCTTGGACGAGGGTAACAATCTTCATGCGTCGGTTGCTCTCGGTTTTGAGCTTACCCGTGTTCCGCTTCCATTTCGCTCCCCATACCTTGGTGAGTTGCTCAACAGGGATACAGCCTCCCATTCCATCCACCCATTCGTCCCATATACCCGTAATCCGCGCGATGGGAGGGTACTCATACTCGGGTAACCAGTCGCCCGAAGTCCAAGTCCACCGGTGCGCCGCAAGTTGCGAGGGTGGGAATTTTCGACATAAAACATCCCATTTCGCGTTCGGGACATGCGGGTCGGGATCAGAGACGCCGAATGGAGTGGAGAGAGCAGGGGGTGGAGGGGGTACCGGTTGTGGCGCATTAAACGAATTATTGAGAGCAAAAGGCATCAAAGGGCCGGATGGAGGCGGTGGAGAGACAAGAGGCGAGATGTTGATACTGAAATTCGAGATGACGGGGACTGGAGGCGAAGGAAGACGAGGGAAGGAAGGAAAAGACGGAGGTTGTTATGTTGGTGAAACGTGATGGCGCAATAAGGCCGTGTGGTGGAGGAGGGAGTGTGAGAGGGAAAGGACTCGATTGATATTGCTGGAATGGCAGCGGTGGGACAGGACAAGAGGCGTGTGCTACCTCTTCCGGAAAATCAGAAAATTTGGAATAATAACAGATAAAAGAACGTACCAGCCCGCCGGGAATTGGAAGGCCTGAACTTGGAGGTCTGAATCTCTGCCATTACGTGTGTGAGGCCGGATGTCAGCTCTTGGAACATTTTATGGGTGCTCTCGCGCTCTCGCTGCTGGTCTAGTGCAAAACCTTCAAATGCCCCGCGAACAGAACGTGCGATGTTCTCTGGAATATTTTTCAGCGCGAGGCGGGCATCGGTTTCTACTTTGGTGATTGTTGAAGAAGCCGAGGTAGCGAAAACTCGGAAGGCAGGGGTGTTGAATGGAGCGAACGTGAACAGCGCGGCATGAGGGTTCTGGTTGTACAGAACTGCTGCGTCTTGGGCCAGGACTCGACGAAAGAATATAAAAGCTTTGCACAATTGTTTGAGAGCTGTGTCTTGGGTGCGCTTATTCTCGTTGTATCGGAGATCAAGGGCAGCAGCTTCCGCTTCCACCCAAGGAAATAGAGCAGATAATAGATCGGCTGGAGGATCTGGACGTTGAAACCGTTAGCCAAGAACAAAACCAAGACAGTAAAAAAAGATTGAATTACCAAGATGATCCCGAGCTAGTAGATACGCCTCCGGTCTGTTGGCATCGAAATGAGCAACACCGAGAAGGGCCCCAATTGGGAGCGCTCGGTCATAACAAGCCCGGAAAGAACCAGTTTCCTGCCATCCTCCGAGAGCTTTCGTGTCCGTCACGGTAGCACCATGAGCACGAGCTGTTTGAGCTACTAATGGTCGACCAGCATGGGTGACTTTGGTGATACAGATGTTGTTTGCTAAATTCATGGCCGTGACTCGCTGCCAGTGCGCTAGTGACGAGCCACTTTAGTGTGTGAATACAAAGATCTGGAAGAAAACTGACTTTGGTATGTCATCTCGGTAGCGACATCGGAGGCAAAGAATACATGATTGTCATACCATGAGCGCCTGCCGTATTCCCCGAATCCGGGGATATCGAAAGCAGGAGCGAAGTCTGGGATTGGGTGTCGTTCGATGTGGAAATAAGCAAAAAACATCATTGCAATTGCCCCAATGGGACAAAGCTCGACAACGCGGTGTCGAACGACGCCGTGCTCATCGACACGGCCACTCTGGTTCGTTTTGGCATTATCAGCGAGACAACCGAGGACCTGCGACTAAGGTTATTCACGCGCCGGTTAATGAGGACAAAATATGTACCAGAACTTTGAAACCCGGCCGAACAATGTCTATCTGGATGCCCGTAAGGAATAGGTCTGACCAGAGGAGCTGGCGGAGGCTCTGTCCGCGCCAGGCTGACGTTGCGGAGAAAAGGAGCATAGCCCGATCTCGAAAATCCAGCCAGATCTTGTGCTTCGACGACGAATGAGTCAAAGCCCACAAAGAGCATTTGATGAGCTCGCTTGTATCATACGTATCTAAAAACGCTTCAAAGATAAGCGGGCGAAGACGAGTGAGTAAAGCATTGTATTACTGACCGACAGACGTTCCTGCCGCTTTCTGGGCTTGCGCAGATTCTGCACGCTTCGGCTCATTGTGTTTGGCGGCGGACTCGAAGGCTTGAATGCGTGTATCATCCCGAAGCTTGGTTTGTGCTTCGCGGTCGTTCGGGTATTCGTGTTGATGATTAAGTCGGTGGTGCTCAAGAGCAGAGATGGCTTGCTGGATGCCGGCTCTTCCAACAGTGGTCCCAGCATGAGTATCAGAATCGTCTGGTGCACTCTTGCGCTTTCGCTAGAGCATGTTAAGATAATGGGACGGACATAAATGAAAGAAAAGCACCTTTTCCCGTGTTGTCTCGTACTCGAGAAACCATGCCACCTTCGTGGCGGTAATGGGGAGAGACGGTACCTCTTTCCACATCGGATCTTGTGTTTTCCGTGCTGCCTGATCATTCGCCCACCACGCGAGGTAGTTCTTCAGGTGTCGCTGGTAGGCTGGCTCCGTTCCTTTGTCCGACTGTTCTTGTGCAGATATTCGAAGGCGAAGCTCGTGAGAGCCCGCTTCGAGAACCTTCATAGACTGCTGCAGCCGCTCCGGCGAAGAAGAAAGCGCAGGCTGCGGATCCAGGAGGTTTGTGGACGAGCTTGTCGATCCCGGCCCATCATCCATCGAAATTAAGTTGGTGGCCTCGAGAACCAAGGCCGTTGTCGATGCTTGGGTTCTACGTCGTTTATGACCCAGAGGTGTCGATGGGGGAGTTTGAGGCATATTCTGGGGGCAGGGAAGGTTACGACAAGCCGGACAGTCCAACAAAGACATCAAACTTACGGTGGCAAAGTGGTAAGGAAGATCTTTGAGGGCAGCAGTTGGGAACACAAGCGGCGCGTCTCTAGGGATTGTAGATGTGTTTGGATGAACCTGGGAGTGTTCCCGAGGCAAGAAAAGCCAGTCGATAGCGAAAAGTCTGGTGTCCAAGCGCGTCTGTCGGTGGCAGTCGGCGCTTTGGTTATTCTAGTTTCCGCTTTAGGCCAGCTGCGCGGAGCCACAGATTTTGCCAGAAGACAATGGGATTGCAAGAGAGGGAATTGTCGGTCAATTAATTCGGAGCTCGTAAGGTTTGAAATAGTGCTCGCTCCCGGGCGCAGGTAGGACAGAGAGCAGCAGCAGAGATAGTAGAAATTAATAAAATAGAGCTCTTGTACAATAGGTTTGAGCTCCAGGGACCGCGCGACGCACGGCGCGAAAGACTTGTGAAGGACGCGAGAGGGGCTCAGGTGAAGATCATTGTGGCCCAGTTTGGCAATGGCTCGAAAGTTTGCTGGGTGGCCTCGGCTGGCTTCGGTTTTGGCGGCTCAAAGCTCGCTGCCGGCGGCTGGACTTAGGGGCTGGCTTGGCGTAGGGGCTCGACCTCGGCAAGCTTACGCGGGGGTTACCATTGAGGTTACCACCCTATCGTGGTAACCTGAGGTATACTCTATGTATGAGAGCCAAACCGAAAACTTCAGAATCGCATTTTGGACAATACAGGATCAACTACTGCATAGGTACATACTAGCTCAATATCCGGGGCCTAGACAAGTTAAAACAAACAGGAGAAAGATACGTAGCACAGAAGCGGCTATACGACGCGTTAACAGGTGTGCCACCGCGCCGAAGAGCTGACGAACTTTACTTCTCGACTATTCTCTTCATGGCTGCAAACCAATCCGAAAAATAAGGGTATAAAGTGCGAGGATCGGAAACTTTGCTCATGTCCATCCCCACAACCTGGATATTCCGTCCATGAGGAAGAGAATCGTCAATGATGAGTGTTCGAAGGACATTAGGTTGGGAGAAGAGTATCGCCTTCATGTCCATTGAGCCCCGTCCATAGACGTCGCAATGGAACAAGGGTCGAAGCTCAGCCAGCGATGCCATCTTTGCAGTGCGAATCGTGGTTTTTCCGAATACCCCCGGTCGTTTTTCCTCCACATCAATATGGAGAACGAAACAGTGAGTCACTGTGGGTTTGATTAGAATGCGGGAGGTCGGTCAGTAAACAGCGGCGGCAGACCAATCCGTTTTGGATGTTGAGGCACATCTAGTGCGCTGGAGGCAGCGAAGGCGAAGTGATGTGCGTAAGATGCTTTCCACCTCTCCGTATGGGCATGTCGCAGTCCGTCCACGGTCCGGGTACTATTTGGTCGGTAGATATATTCCCCGGGTGGTATTGGTTCGCCTGCGGCGACAGAATCCTCCAAAAGGGCAAGCCAGTCGCATTTCATACCAGGGAACACCTGTGACCGGAGCTCGGTGATGACAATTAGCTCCGCCATCTGGTCGACAATCTCCAGACCGTATGGAAGCCCATCGTCTACAAGAAAAATCCTTGCACACAAAGGCATGGCATCTAGGACCTTCCACTCGCTAGAGTACCTGGCAGCAAACTCTTGCCTCACCTCAGCCTCCGAGGCACATTTGGCAGTTTTGATCCGTCGTTTGAATCGAGGTTTGCCAGTAGTAGATATTTCCTCGTCTACATCGATGTAAATGATGAAAAGGTGCGTTGCTGGCAACCAATTATTCCACGAGTCTCTAGAGAATTATAATCTGGAGCTCACCGGTTCTGTCGGCATCAGTACCTGCCCCGAGAGCCCATAAAGCTGGAAAAACAAATTGTTCCCTAGAGTGCTTACACCAGTCGACGAAGCTGAGGTGTCGTGCTTCCACCCCAAGCAAACGTGAATACTCCGTGTTTGCTCTTGCGGTTCGGCAGGCGGCACGGTGCGCTTCCCAATCGTTTTTCTGGCACTCGGCGTTCTGGGACCGGAATCAGAGGAGTGAAAGCCGCAAACAAGAGGGTTACGGACGCAGTATCGTACCAGATGACATTCACACGTCTTCAGCTCAGTGGTTTCATCGGGGAGGCAGCGGTGGCATCGAGGTGTGCTACCATAATGAATTGCTCGAAGATGTTTGTCGCAATTGTCGCAGGTGTTCGCAGTCGGGACGTGGGGGCGCGCAGAGCTCATGGCAGAGGAAGCCTGGGAGATGGGCGCTTAAGCTGCCCCGAGAAGCCGCTGTATCCATATTTAAACCTACCTGGGCGTCTATTTTTCTCCGTCCGCACAATTGGAAACGGCCCATCTCACCAGAAGGTTCGGGATCGTAACTTGAAAAAAACAGAAGTTAGATTTCAAACTCGGGGCATACGTATTTGTTATAGCAAGCAGAAGCGCGCACATACGGAGATTCGGGTTCGCAAAAAAAAAAAAAAAACAGAGGTATAATAGACGAGGAGAGAAAAAAATCCACGACGTGACTGTACGAGTATACGACAGAAGGTAACATCAATCGACAGGCACCGTTTTGCGTTTGTGTTTTTGCGGAGGCCAGACACACTGAATGCGAAATTGCACGTCAGATGTATGCATGCGTGCGACCGTCCGCATCAAACACAGAAGGTCTCTAAGGCTAGGCGTGGTGGTGTACTCACAAAGGATTCACGCAATGCCAGAATCGGATCTCGACGAGAACGAGAGCAGAGGGAGGAGTTTCAGACCGCTTGGAACAAGGGGGGCACTACCCCACGTTGCCCCAGATCTGCAGAGCTGCGACATCGGCGAGACGGGTTGCCTATGCAACGTCGCCGTGCACGGATCGTCCATCGAAAGCGATAGGTGCCGCGCGTCCGCGTGCTACCCGGCCCTTGCCCAAATATTGAATCTGTGTCCTTGCGCGCCGTGCTGCGCAGTAGCAAAGCCCTGGCTCCCCGTCGGCGACGTTGCATAGAACACGCCCAGCTGCTCCGGCGCCATGCCCCCGACATATTGCGGCGCGGGCGCCGACAGCGGACCGTATCCATACTGGTCGCCCCCGCTAAGGAAGAGTTGTGCCGCCGCCATCGAGTTTGACACAACTTAAACGCGGTGCCAGGGCTGGGGCTGGTGTTGCTGTTGCTGTGGGGGCGGCGGCTCGAAGCCCCGCTCCCCCCGGGGATGCGATGCTGGCTCGCTAACGGGTACGACGACGACCAGATGATGCTGCCCTGTGACTGCGACGCGAAACGCTGGTGGTGCGGATGCGCATGTGCATGCTCGGTGTATGGCGCAAGGCCCGCCGACTGCTGTCGAATATATAATGAGACCTCAGTCGTACCCGAGATGGTGGTAAAGACTCATGAGTCGTCGTCACGTACCGGCGCGGATACGATCGGCGTCAAAACAAAGTACAAGAGGTATAAAGACTCGGAGCCGAATGCGGACGCGAGACGCCATCTTCCCGGAAGGGCCCCTTTGGCGAGCTAGAAGCCACTGTTCTCACTACCGTCCATACCCCGGACATCAGACTGACCTATCTTGCAGAGAGTGATACTACGTTGATCCATCAATGCCTCTCCGAGTCCCACTCTCAAGTCTCAGACAATTTTCTTCCATCGATGAAGAACACGTCTTTTTCCAGACGAAACTATGACAAGTACGTGTGGAGGATCTCGACTGGGAGTGTCGTACAGTATACCAGATCAAGAGCGGGAAGATTACGACTGGATGCAGAGGGAATGTATGAACGCAAAGTCAGTCCGCAACGAGTCGGCACTGTCCTGCTAATTGCCTTCCCGGAGCTGACAGGGCTCCAAATAGACGGACGTCCCCCGTGAAAAAGGAGAATGCAACGTCTGCGGCGCCTACGGTAGGTTGGGTTGAATGTCCGAAGGTCATGGCACCCATAAGTACCAAGCGTACTTGCTCGCGCTCGAACACCTATGGATACGCCATCCGATTCATCCGTGGCCAAGACCCAAATATCCGAGCTCCCGATCATGATCAAAGATCCCCGTTCCGTTTCCTCAAATTACTTGCAACGCTAACGGCCTCCCCAATCCAACTTGGCGATTCGATACAGTTCTGTCGGAGGTCCTCGCCCTTTACTCTTTTAAATGTCAACAGTGGGCTACCTAGCCACCCGTACCTCAAAAAATCGCCTCACAACCCTCATTCTCTTTTCACAACAATTCGGCATCTTTACTACCCTTTTTTCGACCCATTTTCACACCCTACAGCTCAGGACCAGTTTCTATATTTTATCCCCGGCATTCACTCTACTGTCACTCAGATTGCCGATCCTTTTAAAGAACCTACGGCCGAGGCGATCTCCACACTGCCTACGGTACAGTGCTCACACGAAGGTTTACCGTCAAAAGGCAGACTGGTTACGAGTCTAGTCACATTGATTTACATTCATTTCTTTTCCACAAAACGACTTGGTTCAATTCCTCTTACTAACTGCTGGGCTAGCTTGACATTCGGTGCTGTATCAGTTTCCATCGTTGCGGCACTGAAGAAAAGATGAATAAGTGGGGCAGTTACCGCAGGGCTGGGGTGACTTACGCAGACCGAAATAACATCATTGCCGCAGACACCAGAGTTGGGATCGGTGCGACAGGCGTAACTGGATCCGTGTTGGTGTGAGTACAACATTAATTTCATAGGATAACGGCACAGTGAACTCACATGAGCCCGCTGAAGGTATTGGTGTAGCGGTTGAAGATAACGGGCGGGGGGCTGCATCCAAAGATACCTTCAGTGCACGGGTTCTGGTTGGTGGTGAGTCCATCGACGACGTTGCAGCTGTCGTCATAGACGTTCCCTTCAAGCTCAAGATCAGCAACGTGTTAACTATACACAGTTCAACTTGCAGCGATTGATGCCGTTGCCCTGAGGAATGACATTGCCGATTGCAAAATTGAACCCAGGGCATATGGCGCCGACGGTGGTGGAAAGGGCAACGGCGACGAGAAGCCCGAGGGACATGGTGGTCTTCATGATGATGATAGCAGAGGAGAAAATACTCAAGATGGGTGGTTTGAGATGAGTGAACACAAGCGAATCCAAACGCCTTTTATACCTGCTCTGGCGGTCCCAAACGGAGCCTGTATTACGCTCCCAAATAGCCATCGCTCCACAAGCGTCTTTTGGTCCCACCGATTCACGACATCGTCTAGCCCACAGGGTATGGAAATATTGCATCTGGTTCTGGGCGGTGCTCCCACACATTCCCCTTCCATTATCTGTTCATTTTCCTAATCACTCTGACCCAATCCGTGCCAATAGTCCGGACTTTTCGATTGTGGCTGACCTCGAAACAAATCCGCTATTACGGATACCTCGCCCAATGCCCGAATAAGCGCTCTGAGATTGAGTGGATTTAGTATTTTTGGTTCTATTTTTATAATCATCACAGCTCTTTTCCAACTCCCCCGCCCGTTCCAATACCCCGCTCCTCGACAAATTATGCCGCTGAGCCCACGGGCGACCAGCGGATGAAAGACTTTTCCCAGACGTCCAGACGGTACAATAATACTGCTATGAAATAGCGCATATAGTGCGCTCACAACAGCCATGTGCCGAAACTCCCAGCAACTCCCGCTCCCGTTCCAATATCACTGCTCCACAATTAATGGCGTTGAAACTTGATATCTGACCGAGCGGTGGAAACACTGCCTCGGAAGGTACAAATCACATATTACTGTGCATCCGCAGTGCGATTGGGATATTAAGGGAGGGAAGCTCAAGGAAGAGGACTCTTGCAGAGCCTGGAAGTAGAACAGTGGGTCCCAAAGGAACCCATTTCTTGCACGGACATACTAACCTAGAGTCCGCAAAGAAGCCCGTGTATTCGATCCCAGTGAACAGATTCGAAACAAACAGCAGGAAGCAAATTATCAATGCCAGAATTTGCTAACCTGTTGTGTCGGACCGAGCCGCTCTGTCATCGGCATGTTGGAAATGGATATGGTCTCACGGGCAGAGAACGCCGTACGTAGTCATCCCGGAGTGTGTCGCCGTCGGACTGAGCCGCTCTGTCATCGGCATGTTGGAAATGAATGTGGTCTCGCGGGCAGAGAACGCCGTACTTGGAGTGTCGTCCAGCTCACACCGCTTTGGTCCGCAGTCTGACGCCGAACACCGGCTGTACCCAAGCCACACCATTTATCCCTATAGGAACCCTTAGCAATCTTCCCTCCTGCTCGCATTGAGGTTCAAATTTGATAGTAAGATGGCGGAGTTGCTGAGACATGATTTAGTGACGTACTGTGTCTGTTGTACTTGTGGTCCGGCGGCGGCGCCCACTCAATGAGGCGAAGTTGAGGTCTTCCCTTTGCCCCCAATCAATCTCTTGCATATATATTTGACGGAATAACGTAGCAGAGGTCAATTCCAGCTTGACGTCGATTCGAAAAGAAAAAACCCCCCAATACCGCCTCGTGAAGAGCTGACCCCGACGCGCAACACGCCTGCAATCATTGGGCAGCCTGGATAAACCATGAGAAGCAATGGAATTCCCCCGTGTCTGCACTAGGATTGCGGTGAGCGATCCAATAGGGCATGCCCTACCCCACTAAAAACAGCGATGAAGAGATGAAATACACAGAGCTTGGGCCGAAGGAGCATCCTGCTTACGTCCGCGGCGCCTACGGTGAGTTGAATGTCAGAAGGTCATGGTACCCATAAATACCAAGCGTACTTGCTCGAGCTCGTTCCGTTTCCTCAAATTACTTGCAACGCTAACAGCCTCCCCAATCCAACTCGGCAATAGTCAGTTCTCGAAATGGAATGGAGCGTTAGCCAGGCCTCATTTTTCCTTCTCCTTCCTTCCTAATCGGGTTGCGAGCGGTTGTTTGTACATATTTCATTCGTACTTCGAAACCCTCAAAGCTTTTTAAAAATTTCTCGACATTTTCCTCATTTTTGTGGTATCCATAACTCTCATCGACGGAATCGCATGGACAGAGTGACCCGAAAGGTCTGCCAAAAAGATGCAAAAGACACCATAACGCGATAATATCTGGGAGAAGAGGACCTCGATTGGCTGCCCTCGCGAACGCCGTGCTCGCATCGAGTTACTTGGCCAGGTTCCATCGCTGGGATGGGGATGGCGAGGCGTGTCGTAGCGCCAGACGGCACCGCGTCGGCTTGTTGTCGGTGCGGTGAATGAAGGGGCACGGGATGGGAGAACCGCACGGGTGCACGACACGACATACGAGCCGGTGCGCGGCGGCCGACTCCAGTGTAGGCTATTCATAACACATCGCACAGGGCCCAGTGGACGCCCGCCCAGCAACATGTAAATATGCGCAGACCTCGCAAGTCGACGTCGACCTCGGGTTCGGACATTTTCGGCCACGTCGTCCGCGTCCACGACAACGGGTGTAAGCAGAATGACACGCTGAGTAATCTCATGGTTGTCGGCGGAAAAAGAGGTGGGGACGTCTTGTTATTGATTGAAAAAATGTGTGGTGTAGATAGACACAGGTGAGCAACACGCAGTCCCCCAAACCGCAAACCGCAATTCTATTTTGAGTTTAGTAAGGCTTTGCCGCCGCTTGGCACTGTGGGACCCAATAGGAAATCAGAAACTGGGGCGCCAAAAAGGGCAAGGGGAGTGTACGTACGGCCTTGAGCTGCTCGAGGTAGTAGCTGCAGGACTGCATGTCGGCCTTTTCCAGACACAGCGTGAAGTCTGCCCCAAAAAAACTCAGCCAAGTGCGACGCCGGACCATAGCAAGCAGGACTTGCCTTCGCCGGGATCTCACAGCTCATGCCACCGGACTGCTGCTGCGCGCCCTGCTGCTGCGCCGGCGCCTCGGCGGCCTGCCCGCCCCCGCCGAAGAGCATGTTCGACAGCCCGTGGCCGATGGTGCTGCCGATGGCGACAGAGCCGGCGGTGGCAGCCATCTGGGCCATCATGCCGGGCTGCTTCTCGCCTGCGGCGGAGGCGGCGGGGGCGCCTGCGGGCGGGGCGGGTGCGCGGGCGGGGGTGTAGCCGGCGCCGGCGGGGGCAGCAGCGGTGGTTGCGCTGCGGGTCTGCGCGGGGCGGGGGCAGAGCGCGAGGAGGAGGAGGAACGACCGCGGGATTGGCGCTGTCAGGGAGGTGTGAGTGTGCTGCAGGTATACATTGAAGGGAACGGCGCACAGGCATGGTGGTGGTGAAAAGTAAAAGGACGCGACGACAGATGCCGGAATGATGCGGAATCAACACGGCCAAACACTTATGCAAATCCTTAGGCTCGTGTACCAGCCGGCCCGGTGAGAAATGATGCCATCCTAGAACTCGAACAACCGGGTGGTTTTCCAGTGGTCGTCTGAGAGGCGAGAACGAAGGCCAAAAGTTACCGGAATGATACGCCTTTGTAGACAGACTGCCCTTCACCTTCCCGGCTCCTGCTTGCACCTTGGCAGATATCCTTGTCCATGTTGAATGCACAAAATGACCATCGGCCACTCGCCCGCGTCGATACTCTGCACGCAAACCCAGAACGCATGCCGTACATGCGATGTTCCGCCTCCTAATTCTCCATACTGTATCGGGGCGACAATTACAGCTGCAAAAAAACTACTGTCCAACCTTTCGGTATTTTCGGCATCATGCTACTTAGTTCAGATCATTGAGGCAAGACACGACGACGCGGCCACGTGTTGAGAAACCGTGTTCAAAAGTAAATAAATTGCGAGTGGCCGTATATACAGCGAATCGAATTCTGCGACCCCCGTCGTATCCATCTAGCTGCTCCAGCTTCCGGCAGGCAGAGAGGACGTAGCTGACGCCGAGGTTGCGGCCTATCATTTCTAATCAACAAGTCACTTCTACGAGGAAGAAGTCCGGAAGAGAGAGAACCAAAATAACCAAAAATGACTGTGCATGTGTTTACCAATCCACTTCTTGTAGTGTGTGGGGATCCTTGGCGTACTTCCCCCAGCGCCAGCTGGACTCTGCCAAATTACAATGAATGCTAATTCATCCGGATTTAATAAACGAAACGTACCAGAGCCGTTTTGGTAAGAAGAATCATGAGGGTCCGGAATCTCGAATAGGGGGAGATTCAGGCTTAGAGCAGCCGAATCGGTGGAAGGGTCAAAGCCATGCTCCTTCAACACAGTGGAAGCAACCTCGTAATGATGGCTTTCCCACTGCACCCACTTAGAATATGTTTCCCATCTCATTCGGATTTTAAGTGACCCAGGAGGGATACAGCCCCTACTATCGATAATGTGGGCTTCCGTTGACCAATAGATTTGGGGCTCCTCAATGCGGGCGTCCTTGATTTTAGGAACCTCAACGAAAATGTGTATGTTTTCAGGTAAATTGTCGACAATAGCCGAAGATTCCTCGGTGCTTGGAATAAGTTCGGCTGCCAAGACCATTTCCCATGTCAAATCGAGATAAGTCCACATGGCTTCAAAGGCGTGAATTTAAGCACATTGACGATATGTGATGGGCTTACGGATGCACAAATCAGACGGTTTGCATTCCATAGACGGACCATACTTTGAGAGAATTGATTGAGCCTGAGCCATCCACGAGAGCTCTACATCAGGCACAGACGTCCCGAACCACATTTGGGCAGTGAGGAAATAACCATAGCAGCGCTTCTGGTCCAACAGTGACAACCACTTCCGCGTTTTTCCGACGAGAGGCACAATGAAACTGTACGTGAAATCAAAATCAGAGCAAAACTTGGAAATATGGCAAGCCAACTGACTGAGTAAAGCCATCCTTCAACTCCTCCTCTGCAGTTGGAAGGTACTGCTCAGGTAGCAGCTCTTCACCCTCTTCATAGATCTGACGACCACTCGCAGCCCATGTAGGTTCCACAGTGACCGTGCCGGTTTGCAAGTTTGGCCACAATTCGTTGTCCACTGTACACACGGCCCAGACATAGACAAGTTTCGGGAATATTGAGGGAGGGTGTCCAGTCTTCCCGCCGGAGAGATACCAGGGTTTCCAGAGCTTCCCGCATATGCGATCCTGAGTCTATGCCGATCAGGCTCTGGTGCCAGGTTGCCAGAACTTCCCGCATATCCGATCCTGGGTCCATGTCGATCAGGGTCGAGCGCGGGAACCGGAAAGGCATAAAGTCGTCCGTGAACCACATTATGGATGTGAATGGCGGAGACTATAACAGGCTTGTTATGGAAATGTGCCTGAAGCTAGAAAAAATGGACAAACGGGAGGATGGTGTATGCGAAGAGATCTCGGGTCTTCGGCGTGTAAGAAGACCAGTTTCCCGTCCTGGGCATTAACCATAGCAAATTTTCTCCTCAAACGGAAATTGGTATAGCGATATTCATGAAACAAGCATGAGGAATCAAGAACCTGAGGTTGAATGTCAATGACGGACTTGAGTAATTTATGAATGACAATACCAGGCTCAGTTCCCAGTCTAAAATGTCCCGAGCGGACGAGAGTGTGGCTGCGTACTCGTCGAGCGTCCGATATTCTGAATATAAATCAGAAAATATGCTGTGTATCAAGGAAACGACATACCCCCGTGGAAGACGAGGGCCCGTAGTCTCGAAGAGCTGCAAAATCCAAATAGTTGCGGTAAATGCGGAGAACTGTCAAGCTAGTAAGTACAAAAGCGGAGCAAGCATGGTGGCTGTGCTCACGGTGAGCTATCAGCCAGAAACGACAGAAAGTCTTTCCACAACTTTTCGTTCCGGTCAAATGAGCCCCAAGTAAAGATGGAATGAATGTACGGACTTTGGTGGAATTCGAGCCTTGGTAGACTCGGGCCGTTCGAATGCAACCATTGACTGTTGCTTTGTAGTCTGTCCAACCACCCCGCACCGCCCCGCGACCGGCACAGTCGATTTCAGGGAAGCTGTTCGTTCGAGCAGTGCCAAATTCCAAGTGAATATCACCCAATTTCAAGGCATGGTACTTGGTGGATCGTCAGAATGTTGAATCAACCCGAAAAGCTTGAACACGTACGTCTTCCTCGAAGCGGGCTAGTTCTTGCTTCAGACTATCCGACGAACCGATGGTGGTTGAAGGGCGTGTATTGAGTGTGCGTTGCACCTCTGAAACCATGGATTTAACTGTCGCCACATCCATTCTGGCCCCGGTGGCAGCAATGAGCTACAATGTCCACAAATTTTAACCAGTCCCAACCAAGAATACCTCGGACGTACTGTTGTGTTGGCTCGAAGATCGTTAACACGGCGGGTGAACGAAGCAATTTCCTCCCGTACATTCCGGGAATTCAAGTATTTCCGGAATTTCGATGAGGACCAATTACCGGACATCGACTCGAGATCCTTTGATAATTGCGTGAGATGCCTATAGAAGTCTGGTTTTCAGGGGCATATTGGACCAGAGATTGAATCCATACCCAGTAAATTCTTCGCAAACTCTATGAAACTTTGTGTTCTCCATAATCGGATGCGAGTCCATCTCTTCACGCAATAATTTCATAGTGGTGACCACAGATTCCGCAAGGTACTTGAGATCATCCCCGGACTGCTTTACTGTCTGCGAAACTTAAGTGAGAGAATCTTGTTCCTTGTCTCTTTCTCACCTCGATTAGCTCCAGTAACGCCAGTCCCGCAGAGAGCGCCGTATTCACGTATGGAAATGGAACGCAGTTGCCGACAGAGACGAGACCTCGAGCAACGGTGATGAGGGGAGACACCCATTCGTTTGTAGAAGACCTGAAGAGCCGAGGTAGGGGCATTGGAAGGTTTGCAAGGTGGAAAGAAGAGAGCTGTAATCAACAAGCGCCTACGCATCGCCTTGTGATAGACGCTTCACCGCCAGGTAGTGGGATTGGAAGGTGGAAAGAGCTGTAATCCAACAAGCGCTAACGGCATAGCCTCCGGATAAACGCTTCGCACAGCCGTCATTTTTGACGCTCAAAGCACAGTTGTGGCCGATGGATTTTTAGGACCAAAATACGGCTTACTGGTGTTGTGGGTATATCTTCGTAAGCAAAATAATGGGGTCCCAAAAAGGAAAGAAGGAAGGGAAGGGGAAAGAAGAGAGAGGGAAACTCTTTACCTCTTGCTCCAAGCTTCAGGCAAACATACATAGGTAATCATATCTGCATATCTCCACCCTCAAAGATTTTTTTTTCGGCCTGCGGCGCGAGGTTTGGGAAGCAAGGCTTTACCCGAGAACCTGTCAAAGAAAATGGTGGGAATTGCCGTTTTGGATTAAATGGCCGGGTACTAGTGCGTTGCCGCTGCCGGCCCTCGTGGTTGATGGAGTTGGCGCTTTTAAAAGGGAAATCCCGCGGCAAGACACCGTCCCGAATTTCGCCCAGAAAAATTGTGAGCAGGCATTTTATAGCTCAATTGGATACACCAACCAAATCCCATGAAGATCAGTTGGTTGTATAAAACCGCACATCGGACTTTTCACTGGCATCGAGAGAATCTTGCGCTCGGGGCACGTTCTCGCTCAGTTCTCACCCTTTTTCTTCAAACTTTTTTATATTCCAGTAGGATACACCCGTAACTTTAATTTGCTCCACTTTCGAAGGGAATTGAAGAATAACTGAGCTCAAGCGAACTGATCCACCACATCTAGTTCATTTATCACACCACATCCACTTATAGTATCGGGGGCGACAATTACAGCTACAAAAAAAACTACTGTCCAACCTTTCGGTATTTTCGGCATCATGCTACTTAGTTCAGATCATTGAGGCAAGACACGACGACACGGCCACGTGTTGAGAAACCGTGTTCAAAAATAAATAAATTGCGAGTGGCCGTATATACAGCGAATCGAATTCTGCGACCCCGTCGTATCCATCTAGCTGCTCCAGCTTCCGGAAGGCAGAGAGGACGTAGCTGACGCCGAGGTTGCGGCCTATCATTTCGAATTAATAATCAACAAGTCACTTCTACGAGGAAGAAGTCCGGAAGAGAGAGAACCAAAATAACCAAAAATGACTGTGCATGTGTTTACCACTCCACTTCTTGTAGTGTGTGGGGATCCTTGGCGCAGTTCCCCTGCGCCAGCTGGACTCTACCAAATTACAATGAATGCTAATTCATCCGGATTTAATAAACGAAACGTACCAGAGGCGTTTTGGTAAGAAGAATCGTGAGGGTCCGGAATCTCGAATAGGGGGAGATTCAGGCTTAGAGCAGCCGAATCGGTGGAAGGGTCAAAGCCATGCTCCTTCAACACAGTGGAAGCAACCTCGTAATGATGGCTTTCCCACTGCGCCCAATAGGAATGTGTTTCCCATCTCATTCGGATTTTAAGTGACCCAGGAGGGATACAGCTATCAATAATGTGGGCTTCCGTTGACCAATATATTTGGGGCTCCTCAATGCGGGCGTCCTTGATTTTAGGAACCTGAACGAAAACGTGTATGTTTTCAGGTAAATTGTCGACAATAGTCCAAGATTCCTCGGTGCTTGGAATAAGTTCGGCTGCCAAGACCATTTCCCATATCAAATCGAGAGAAGTCCGCATGGCTTCAAAGGCGTGAATTTAAGCACATTGACGATATGCGATGGGCTTACGGACGCGCAAATCGGACGGTTTTGCATTCCATAGACGGACCATACTTTGAGAGAATTGATTGAGCCTGAGCCATCCACGAGAGCTGTACATCAGGCACAGACTCCCTGAACCAAATTTCGGCAGTGAGGAAATAACCATAGCAGCGCTTATTGTCCAACAGTGACAACCACTTCCGCGTTTTTCCGACGAGAGGCACAATGAAAACTGTACGTGAAATCAAAGTCAGAGCAAGACTTGGGAAATATGGCGAACCAACTGACTGAGTAAAGCCATCCCTCAACTCCTCCTCTGCGGTTGGAAGGTACTGCTCAGGTAGCGGCTCTTCACCCTCTTCGAGGATGGGACCACCATCCGCAGCCCATGTAGGTTGCACAGTGACCGTGCTGGTTGCAAGTTTGGCCACGATTCGTTGTCCACTGTACACACGGCCCACAGATAGACAATTTTCGGGAATATTGAGGGGGCCCGCCGTCCAGCCGTTCCGCTGGAGAGATACCAGGGTTTCCAGAGCTTCCCGCATATGCGATCCTGAGTCTATGCCAATCAGGCTCTGGTGCCAGGTTGCCAGAACTTCCCGCATATACGATCCTGGGTCCATGCCCCCACGCAAGAACCGGAGAGGCATAAAGTCCGTGAACCACGTTATGAATGTGAATGGCGGAGACTATAACAGGCTTGTTATGAAAATGTGTCTGAAGCTAGAAAAAATGGACAAACGAGACGATGGTATATGCGAAGAGATCCCGGTTTCTTCGGCGTGTAAGAAGACCAGTTTCCCGTCCTGGGCATTAACCATGGCAAAATTCATTACTCAAACGGAAATTGGTATCGTGATATTCATTAACCACGCATGAGGAATCATGAACCTGAGGTTGGATGTTAATGACGGACTTGAGTAATTTACGAATGAAAATACCAGGCTCAGTTCCCAGTCTACAATGTCTCGAGCAGACGAGAGAGTGGCTGCGTACTCGTCGAGCGTCCGATATTCTGAATGTAAATCAGAAAATATGCTGTATATCAAGGAAACGACATACCCCCGTGGAAGACGAGGGCCCGTAGTCTCAAAGAGCTGCAAAATCCAAATAGTTGCGGAACATGTGGAGAACTGTCAAGCTAGTAAGTACAAAAGCGGAGCCAGCATGGTGGCTGTGCTCACGGTGAGCTATCAGCCAGAAACGACAGAAAGTCTTTCCACAACTTTTCGTTCCGGTCAAACAAGCCCCAAGTAAAGATGGAATGATTGTACGGACTTTGGTGGCATTCGAGCCTTGGTAGACTCGGGCCGTTCGAATGCAACCATTGACTGTTGCTTTGTAGTCTGTCCAACCACTTCGTATCGTCCCGCGACCGCCATAGTCGATTTCAGGGAAGCCGCCGGTTCGAGCAGTACCAAATTCCAAGTGAATATCACCCAATTTCAAGGCATGGTACTTGGTGGATCGTCAGAATGTTGAATCAACCCGAAAAGCTTGAACACGTACGTCTTCCTCGAAGCGGGCTAGTTCTTGCTTCAGACTATCCGAAGAACCGATGGTAGTTGAAGGGTGTGCATCGAGTCTGCGTTGCACCTCTGAGACCATGGATTTAACTGTCGCCACATCCATTCTGGCCCCGGTGGCAGCAATGAGCTACAATGTCCACGAATTTTCAACCAGTCCCAACCAAGAATACCTCGGACGTACTGTTGTGTCGGCTCGAAGATCGTTAACACGGCGGGTGAACAAAGCAATTTCCTCCCGTACATTCCGGGAATTCAAGTATTTCCGGAATTTCGATGAGGACCAATTACCGGACATCGACTCGAGATCCTTTGATAATTCTGTGAGATGCCTAGAAGTCTGGTTTTCAGAGGCATATTGGACCAGGGATTGAATCCATACCCAGTAAATTCCTCGCAAACTCCATGAACTTTGTGTTCTCCGTAATCGGATGCGAGTCCACCTCTTCACGCAACAATTTCATAGTGGTGACCACAGATTCCGCAAGGTACTTGAGATCATCCCCGGACTGCTTTACTGTCTGCGAAACTTAAGTGAGAGAATCTTGTTCCTTGTCTCTTTCCCACCTCGATTAGCTCCAGTAACGCCAGTCCCGCAGAGAGCGCCGTATTCACGTATGGAAATGGAACGCAGTTGCCGACAGAGACGACACCTCGAGCAACGGTGATGAGGGAGACACCCATTCGTTTGTAGAAGACCGGAAGAGCCGAGGTAGGGGCATTGGAAGGTTTGCAACTTGAAGGTGGAAAGAAGAGAGCTGTAATCAACAAGCGCCTACGCATCGCCTTGTGATAGACGCTTCACCGCCAGGTCGTGGGATTGGAAGGTGGAAAGAGCTGTAATCCAACAAGCGCTAACTTCAACGGCATAACTTCCTGATAAGTAAAACGCTTCCGATGGATTTTTGGGACCAAAATACGATTGCCGGAATGTTGCGAAATCAATTGACAACACGGACAAACTCTTATGCTGGGTTCGTGCAAACGGTCGGTGCGCCAATATGCGTCCGTCGCCACAAAGGCCAAGAAGCCGAAGAAGGCCGCGCCGCCCAAACCCGCCCCGGTGCCCGCCGCACCGTCCCTTAGCCTGAGGGACAGGATGCTGCTCGCTCAGCAGCGCAATTGGGAGAAACGGGAGGGAGAAGCGCATAGCGCCGCCGCACCGCCGACGGTGGACGAGTCGCTGAGCGAGGAGGAGAACCAGATGAAGATGGTCGAGCAAATAGAGACGCAGCGAGACTTTATGCGGAAGCAGGGGACGCACGCCGCCAGTCATTACCCTCCCGCTCCTCGGTAGGTTTTTATTTTATTTTATTTGCGGACTTGAAATTGATATGCACAGACCATATGATCCCGTACGCCGTGCGCTTCAAGACGCGGAAGGAGTACCCGTCCGTGTTGGAGATGTGCCGCCAGTTCAAACGAAACAGAGTCAACGACGGCAAGAACGCGTTCTCGATGCGCCATATCGCCACCGCCGATTCCTTCCCCGGCGTCGAAGTGGACCCCAAGCTCGGCTGGTTCCGCTCACTGTACCTCTACGCGACGCGCGTCTTCCAGGCGCAGTCCCTCAAGTCCAACGCGTGGGTCGCGCCCATGCGCCAGGAGGTGCTCGAGCAGTACATCCAGCTCAACGAGGCCATCACTAAGGGCAACACCAAGCGCATCGCGGACCTCACCATGCCGCCCTTTACCGCCGAGGCCACCGCGCTCGCCGAGCGCGCCACGCCGGACACGCTCTACCGCTGGGCGTTCCACCGCGAGGTCTCGCCCACGCGCATCCTCTCGCTGCGCGCGGGCGACGGCGAGTTCGGGAAGGTCATGCCCGAGACGGGGAGCCGCGTCGCCGTGCAGGCGCTCGTGCGCTTCGACACCGAGCAGGTGGGTGTTCGCGTTTCTTCCTCCCCCGTTTCTTCCCCGCTGTTTTCTATCTATCTAACTGACAACCTCGCTGTGCAGAGCGTCGAGATGTACGACCCCGCCGGGCGCGCGCTGCACACGCCCGCGCCCTCCTACACCAACACCACCGCGGCGCCCCACCAATCGCAATCGCAAGCACAGCGGCGCGGACAGCTCCAAATCGTCCCCGCCGTCCCGCGCCGCGTCACAGAATACCTCGTCGTGGACAAGGCGTTCTACGACCCGAATGGGCGGTGGCGCTTCCGCGCGCGGGTGGGCGTAGAGGGGGGGCGGACGGTGGGGGTGGTGTAAGCCGTGCGTCTATATAAGTACGTGTGGGTTGGGGCCGCGAAGCTACATTCGTGTAGCTTGGGGGCTGGGGAGAGGGAAAGCAACGACGGGATGGGATGTGGGAGGGAAGTGGGCAGGCAAAAACAAAAGTATCATTATAATTGAATCGAATCGAATCGTTGAGCGCGGTACCTCCCCAGACCAGCTGCTACCGTGACTTATCTTACCTCGACGTGCTCTTCACTTGCTCGGTATTAGCGCTGAACTGGACTACTACTATCAAATTAAAGGGGTATACTACCTGTGCAAAACGCGGTTTGGTAGGTACCTGTGCGCAACAAAAATATAGATCTTTTGGACCCGACGTCCCGCGGGAACAAATGAGATGGTAGATATGCATATTAGGATATATGTGCTGTTCTAGGCGGGAGGTGAACAGTAATTGCAAAAGAGGGGTTGTGCTTTAAAGCCGCCGAAGCCGCACGCGACTTTTGGGCATTGTGCAAAGCTGCGAGCTGCCTCAGTGGAGGCAGGGTGGCGTAGATCCTCGCATGACACACAGCTGTACTTACAGTAATTAGATTTGTATAGTCTTTCCGGCCGCAGTAGTGCGTGTGTTCTACGTAAGATCGGTGGCTTTTTTATTAATAGTCCACAAGGATGTCGACCATCAGTCGCTCCAGTCTGCGGCGTCATCCGTCGCCGGCACGGAGAGTTACTCAAGCTTCGTAGTAAACTGATATATTGTTCAAATTGTGGGACCACGTCAGTATAATATTATATATCCTCCTCCTCCTACAAATCTAATCTGCTCGGCATATGCCGCATCATCTTGCCCCCCCCCGTCCACATCGACGCGTTCCTTGTCTCTCCTCTCCTGCTTCCATGATCCGCATAGCGGAAAGACTCGTCTTCCCTCCTCCCTCTACGCGGCTTTGAAGACACACCTACCTTGCCGCTGCCAGTGGGCACCCCGGAATTTCTTAGAAGGTACTTAAACGAGGTATAAACGACCCACCTGAATAGCAATCCACACATTCTACCCCTGCGGCTTTTGAACCATAACCAGACTCAGCTCATATCTGATGTTTGATTTTCCGTTCCACCGCACTACCTAGCCAAAAATACTGAATGGAAAATTGATTGCAAAGGCTTTTTCGATCAAGTCCATCGAAAATGGTGCAAGCGGCTCGGGAACCTCACGGCATCCTCCACACCGCACGCCTCAATCTGAAAATATTCAAGCAGGATTTTGACATGTACAGCTCGCTTCCTTCAAAATATCAGAGCAATGTGAAACGAATCGCCCACACAGCAGGTCCATCAAAATTGGTTTATGAAGTACCCTTTGATAGTAATCTAATCTAATCACCAACTTGATCTGATCGGAGTTTAGAGGTGGCAGTGCTCCGCGCTGATCTTTTGAACTCAGCGAACGTTGATCCCGTCACACCGCTGTTCTCATCTCCTGCCCTCCCAATTGGCATCTCTGCGTTGGACCGCACCATCTCACGGCATTCCCTAATTGTGTCCCCCGTATCTAGCAAGGGGCACGGGACACGATGCCAACGGGGGTAAGATACTACTTACTCGGCGCTCGCGAGTCGCCGCTCATGCGGAATGAATTGAGCTGAGGTCGATTGCAACGTTGAAAATCCCGTGGATGTGAGCGGGGATCCTCGACCGCTGTATCTCGCCGCACTGCCAAATTCCAGTTGAAGTTCTGGTTCATCATCTGTTCTGCGGTCAACTAGCTGCTAACTGACGACTCAAGGCTCACTGTATTATTCTTCGCACCGCTGAAGCCCTCACTTAATCATCATTGCGCCGCAGGCTGATTCATTCCGGGCTCGCCATTCCACAGTGACGGTCGCTACCCACGCCCGTGTATTATCAGCTCCTGGTGTTCCCAGGGCTTGAGATCAGGATTGATATACATCGGAGAAGAAGCAGAAGCCCTGCACCCTCTTGCGTCCTGCCGCCATCACCATGAAGGCCACGGTCGCATTCCTGCTTGTGCCGCTTTTCTCTTCGTCTACGCTGGCGTCTTTTATTGTACATCCACTGTGTGTCTGACTCTGCCCGGCGCACGCCCAGTACTTACACTGATGCGCGAATTATTGTATCACAGGACTAAAACCGCCCTCACCTGCGAGCCGGTTCTCCTGCACTGGGAGGGCGGGAAGCGTGAGTGCCCCTTTGTCGTTCCCGTTCGAGATTCTGTACTGATCACGCGCCGAAGAACCCTGGACACTTGTGCGTTTCCCATTCTGGCTGTTCATAGAAACTCATCGCAAACGCGGATATCTATGTTGCTTTATAGAGGTGCGCTTTGAAATTGCATTCGATTGAGCATGGGTTGTTCACGTCACGGCTCGTCAAGAATTTTGGCTGCGACTGACGGCAGTTTTTCTCGAAAATCTCGGTACGCTCACGGACACGACGTTCCCATGGCCTGCCAACGTCGAAGCTGGTGGGTATTTAGTGCATCATGTTTTGATAATGATCCCTGATCTTTCCTCCCAGGTACATCGGTGTTTCTGCAGGTGACAGACTCCACGGGCGCGGTCCAGAATGGGGAGGCTTTCACTGTTCAGTCGGGGAGTACGTTAGTTCTATCATTGCGCGAGGTGTGCATTGACTGGACTTTTTTTTCCTTGTCAGCAAATGACTGCGCGATAATTCAAATAAATTGGTTGCATCACCTCCAAGCTCGACTACTGACAATGGAAGGTAAGTATTGGTTGTTGGCTCAAAACAGGGACCAATAAAAAACGCCCGCTCTCAGCCCTACCGTCACCGTTCATACAACCGAGACCACCGCCTCGCCTCCTGCTTCCTCAAGTTCATCACAGGCTGCAGAGCCTCAACCTCCTCCCCCATCGAGTTCATCATCATCACCAGCCTCAGAATCCACACCGTCTAGTACCCCATCGAGTTCATCCCAGGCTTCGAAGCTCAGTACAGCGGCCGGCACCTCGTCGACAACAACAGGTGCGATTCGCCCTACTTAATTGGTGCCATTCCATTTTGATGGTTATAAACCGAATCCAGCGACAAATCTGAGCGTACAGTATACGTCGGCCGCCCCTTCTCCGTCTTCGTCTTCGCCTCTCTCTCCCGCCGCCGCCTCAAGCGCATCCCATATATCGCGCGCCGGCATGGCATTCGCGATTCTCATACCCCTACTCGTTCTGGTCATCGTGGGGTTCCTGCTCCTATGTCGCCGCCGTCGAAGGAAGGAGGCGCTCTCTGCTTTGGGTGCGTTCGTTGTGGTTGAAATATCCGTGGCGTTGACCTTGGTTTCATCCAGAAGCGCAGCCGCCCTCGCCGCACTGGTTTGACAGACCCTCGTATCAGAGCGCGGCTGCGACGTCTGCCTTCAACGCCGGAGCACAAAATGCCACCCAGGGACCTGCCACCCGGGAAGTCGTTTCCGAACCCCCGCCCCGGCACTCCGCCCCACGTTGAACATCGATATCGCGCCTCCGAGTCTAACCACGACGGTCCCGGGCCCGGGCCCAGAAACCTCCGGAACGCCTGCCACGGGCTCCCTGAGCGCCCTCTCCGACGCAAAATCCCTTCTGGCGTCCGCGGGTCTCTCGTCGTCCAAGTACGTGGAGACGCTCCGCTCGCGTATAGACGCGCTCATGGCGGAGAACGCACTGCTGGCTGAGATGGCGTCGAGCCCGCATGGCGAGTCGCCGCCGCCGGCGTATGGCTTGAATTAGAGCGACTGACCTTCAAGTTGCAAGATGTGAGATTTTGTTGCTGGCGTTCACAATTTTATGCGTATTTATGCAATTTGTTGTATTTTTTGTTGGTTCAAATCAGCTTGGTTGAAGTTCGGTTATTCCATTTTCACGGGCTGCAGGAAGGGTGGGGGCGTTCACAGACGTGAACATCTCCCGTTCCACAAGCGATGGAGTTCAAAACTTGGATAGTAACGTCCAAGCACCACAACGCATCGAGATCCTGCGCTACGAGGAACGCGATCAGCTCCCCGTCCCCAGATTTGCTCGCGTATGCCGCTTTTGCAAACTTGGGGTCGAGTCTGAGGCTCATGTGCTGCTCCGGTGCACGAGCCCGACGATGGTCGCCCTTCGCATGGCCATGCAGAAAAGACGTATTCGGCTTACTCCCGGGTATGCGACGCAACTGGAACGACGGAAACGATTTCCTTCTGCATCCTGGGGTCTCGAAGACGTCTCATTTCCCTCACCGGTATTTTTCCCCTTTTTTTACTGAACGTGCCGAGGGAGACGTAGGACGGGCACTCAGCCCATGAATTAGCTAAAGGTGGCAAGAATCCGTAGCATGCAGATTGTCCCCTGTATATAGTACGGGCCCGGTTCTTTCTTAACGGGACCTCGCCGGAAATATATCCTATCCTATCCTATCCTATCCTATTCCATCACTGAATGAAATGGGATTTTGCTTTCGCAGCCCGAGGAGGTTTTGATTCTACTTGAAAGGCTTTTTTTTTTCGTACTCATGCCAGGGTTTGCGACGACGTCGACCGACAGAACTGGGTGATGCCAAGCCGCGAAAAACCATAGATAAGACAAACGAAACCGGCGCTCAGGTGTCCTTGGGCGCTCAAATCCGACTACAACTTCAAACGAGTCGGCAAACAATGTACCACCGATGGGATCACAATGGACTTTTGCCAAGACTCCAGTACCAACCTCGACCTGGTGGCTTTCTCGTGTTCGCACCTCATGTAAAGACCCTCCCCAGTCTCAAATCGACCATAACTTGCATTTGGCTTGTCCCTCCTGTGACTCCTGTCTTTCAAAGGACTTCATCCCTGGCGTCATGACTTCATGACTCACGTCGCGGAGGAATTTTGTAGAAACGAGGCCGACATCCCGACACCTCGTGCTACCCTTCAAGATTATCACCGAAATTGCGCTCCACATATTTGATTTTTTCCCCCGGTCCACACCTTATTTCACTAGCGCTACAGACTCTGGGACGCCGTCTTCTATACGGTTGTAACCTTGCCCCCCATTCGCCGCGGCCCGTCCCAAGCCGTTTTTCTTCCAGTGCCTCCCGCGAACACGTTTTTACTATGTGGCTGACCTCGGTTTGGAATCGGGACATACTTGCGACCGACCCTGCGTTTACCCGATTCTCCCTCGCCTATCAAAAGTTATCTGGATATTTGGCAAGCACTGCTTTCTTGTAATAAAGATCCCAGGACTGGAGAAAACATACCACTTGGCCTGTCTTCGCTTGCAAGCAAGCCCACCATGTCGGCCTCCCACTCAGAATCGAACGAAATGCGTCCACATCCCCCTTCCGACGAAAAATACGACAGCTTTCCGTTCCAATATGATTCCACTGGCAGTAGATCAGAACTCGCCACCCCCGAACAGCACTCGAACGTTCCAGACGGCGGGCTCACAGCTTGGATGACCGTTGCTGGAGCGTGAGCTTGGTTTCCTCCTGCGTTCTAACTTTGAGATAACCGTATTATTTTCAGGTGGCTCGTGTTGTTCAGCACGTTCGGATATCTGTACTCATTTGGGGTTTACGAGAGTGAGTATTTACCCGCCTTATCACAGACACGCGCTAATACGCGCCCCCAAAGCCTTCTACTCGTTGGAGTACCTGACCAACCACACACCGAGTAGCATTGCGTGCGTAAACCCGGTATAAACCTCTTTTCGTACTCAGCCGGCTCACAGATGGATTGGGAGTTTTCAACTCATGATGCCCTTTGCACTCGGAATCGTTTCGGGCAAGTTATTCGACAGTGGCCACTTCCATCTGCTTCAAATTACCGGAGGGACCATTTTCACTTTTTCGTTCGTCTTACATCGTCTTCTTTCAAATTCCCCTAGTAAATTGACTCGCTAGGCTTTTCATGCTTTCGCTCGCAAAACCCATGCAATATTATCAGGTTTGTGTTGTGTCCATAATTGATATTCGAGCTCTGAGACTCGATTCTAGATATTTCTGAGGTGTGCAGAGCGATTTGACGTTGAATGAAAACTGAACATTCGTGCCGCCAAGGACTCGGAATGGGAATTGGTCTCGGTTTAACTTTTGTTCCGGCTTGCGGTTCGTTTGTGCCTTCTCCCGATTCTCATTTTTCCTGACCTTTCGTAAGGTATTTCCTCCCATCATTTTGCCAAGCGCCGCGCTCTTGCAACCGGCATAGCGCTCAGTGGAACTTCAGCTGGCGGCACAGTCTTTCCCATCAGTAAGTTCACCTCCCAATAACAACATCGTGCGAAGACCTAATTCGCTCATCCAGTGATCAAGTAAATTGGTTCATTTTCCGCGTGTTTTCTAGCCAGCTAATTTCACGACAGCCATCTTATTCCCAAGGTTGGGTTCGGAGGGGCTGTGCGTGCGTCGGGGTACGTCGTGCTCGGATGCGTTGTAGTAGGAAATGCCTTGATGCGCACCCGCCCTCGCCCTGCGCGCGCCGTGCCGGATATCAAAACTTTCTTCGATGGTGCTTATCTGTTTGCGATCTTTGGGTGAGATCCATCACATTTTCCCTCGTGTATTATCTCATTATCATCTTCAGGACCCTGTTATCGACCGCTGGAGTGTATATGCCTAGTAGGTCGCTCGCCGTGAAGGTCGAATCTCGTAACTGAGTCCAATTTTCTAGTCATTTACCTGCAACTCTTCTCTGTGCAGCATTCCGTCGGAAGCAGTCTTGCTTTCTACTCAATTGCAGTTATGAACGGGACAAGCGCAATCGGTCGTGTGGGCCGCCAACTATTTGGCCGACATCTATGGCCCTTCTATCTGCAAGTGGGCACAACCCTCATCACCGCAGGCACAATATTCGCGGTCCTGGGAGTGTCAGTGCCAGTCGTGCTCATTCTCACTACCGTTGATAACATTCACATCTCAGGCATAATTCCGCGACACTGATTCTCGTTAGCGTTCTTTACGGGATATTCTCTGGCGCATGTGAGCTCCAAAATCCTTCCCATGACAGGCCGTACGCTGAACTTCAAATCTGCATAGGGCTTGCGCTGTCGATTGCTTGCCTAGCATCGCTCGCCCGGACTCCTGACGAAGTTGGGTATGTGCGATTTTTTTTCTTATCCACGACATTTACTCATCGTCATGTTTAGTGCTAGAACAGGCATTGCACTTGCTCTAGGCAGCTTTGGGGCACTGGGTTCTGCCCCCATACAAGGGGCACTCCTCACTACAGGGTTCCTGTGGATACGACCTATCGCTTTCTCTGGGGTGATTCCTTTCCCTACAGCTAATGTGGTTGCTGATTTTCTTTCGTCACGTTAGGCTATTCTGGTTGCTTCTGCGTTTTGTTTTATTGGTATGAGTGTTTTAGTAGGAAAGAGAGCCTCCCCTATGCATTAGAAATACAAAGGACCGAACCACTAATCTGTGTCTAAATATCATGCTTCTAATTTGTTCTCAAGCTGAATAATAAGTTGAACAGTGTATCGGCGATGCCATGTTTCGAACGTCAGATGGGAGGCAGCTTCTAATGCTCGGAAGGGACTTCAGGGAGCCGAAATCGAATTTAAACTGATGCCCCGCGGACTCAGAGGATGGGTGTCGGAATTTTTCGGAAGTGACCACCTCCGCTCTCGTCCCAAGAGCAACAATGCCAAAATATCAAGTTCTGAGCTGAGCCAACTTTGAGAATGCGTCTTCTGGCTGTATTTGTTGCCTCGGATTCCACCGTCTGTGGGGGGGTCCTTATTTGGCTAGTATCTTCCATATGCCTGAACCCTCAAGTGGCTCAGATCCTGACAAGGTTGTTGTCGAAGTGAGTTCTTGTACACTGCATCTTACATAGTGTGCTCAGCCTAGGCCTGATGTTTCCATCAATTGAAAGGCTCCTGCGACAGCTGATGAAGGACGTGGGATTCAACCTGCCAATTCAACCGAGACGCGAGATTGAACCTAATTCAACCACTGGCTGATTAACCGGATCAAACATCGACGATCGCTCGTCGATCATTGATGAGGCGGTGCGATTTGGGCTTCGGCTCGTAATGGGTTCAACTTGAGTCAGACGTTGAAAGTTGAAGACAATAGATAGAAGACGATCCTTGGACGATGTTCGTACCAAAATCGTGTGAGGATTTTTGGACCCTTTAAAATTTTGCGGCGGTGAGTGGGCTACCGAAATTTGACTGAAACATGGTTTTTACGCTGCCCTCCTAGTCGCGACCCGCAGAATTGTCCATGTGCACGTTGAGCATTGTGATATTAATTCCGGCTTGGTGGCCTGCAAGTTGCCTTGAAACACCGAAGTTGCCGCAACATCGCCCCGCCAGAATCGCAGATACTTACCATTGGCTGATACAATGTTGCACTCTCCACCGACCTCGTCGTCGTTTAGTAGGCTTGCGCGTCCTAACATCCAATTTCATCTGCGTCCTAGCCTTCCTTGTACTTGGTCTGGCGCCACAGGCTCGTAATCGCACAAGCTATGTACGCGCTCACACGATTTGTTCCATCAGACCTGGCCCAACGATCGGAATTGGTCTATGTGACATCATTATGTAGCGAGGTAGTTTAGGAGCTCATTTTGTCTGTCTGCAAGAGACAACAGCGAGGTACATACGGGCCGTGTTTACGCCACCTGGATTAGAGGTCGAGTCGAATGGGTGTCCTGACTCCTGAGGCCTGAGGCACGCAACACGGATGCAAGTGGTTGGTGAATCGAATTTCCGTCCACCTGCATCCGCCACTCGCGCTCGCGTTTGACGGATCACCCGGTATACATCCTCCTCCATCCTCCTCCTCCAAATATCATCCCTATCAGTCATGATTCGGACTCTTGGCATTATGCCGATTCAGATTTCTCCGCTCAGTCAGCGTTGCTGACGCCTCGGGAGAAGAAGGATTTGATTACCACGGAAGGCAACCGAACAAGAAAAAGCCGAAGAACTGTTTCAACATGATGCATTTATCGTACAGACGGATAGTTTGCTTCGATTTGACGGTTCAATCTTCCGACCTCAAAGACTTCGCATTCTGCTGCGGGACACAGCGGATTCATTTTTTGCCCGGGGAAAGACACTGGGAGTGTGCCGCGCCAAAAAACTGCAAGCGGTGATCCGCTACCTCGGGGAGATTCGGGCTTAGCATATGCCGTATTATGCGTGCCAACTGCTAAGGCTAATAATAAATTATAAAGGCTGAGACAACGAGGTCTTCGCGTGATGAGAATGACATCTCGGCCCTCGAGGTGGGTGAGAAATGGAAAACCACCGACTGAGAGACCGGGTGAAAGTCGTCGTCGTCGGTTTTGAATTGCGTTGACGCCGCAGATTGTCAGCGACAGAGAGAAATGCCCGAAGCCCTTGCCGAGGCCATCTTACTTGAACCCTGATCAACCTCGTCATTCTCGGCATGACATCAAATACAACTCATCAAATGCGGCTTGCAATCATGCACGGCCGCACACGACCAACGGCAATACTAATATTGTTATGATTATGTGAGGTTCCACGCTCCGTTTGTGCCCCACCTTACCATGACCTTCGGTGCATACGCAGAACCCAGTCTCGTCCTCGCCATCCTCACCGCCGGCGTCGTGCTCAACCGGCGCCGCGATAACGATGCTTGGTCTCCGCTCTCCCCTACCACAGAGCCTTTGCTCGCCACATCCGACTCGCTGTATCGCGATCGAGTAGCCTTCGGGCGCAGCGTTCGCTCTCGAAACACCGCAGTGTGGCGCCACACTCGCGTCTCGCGTATCCTCCGCCGTTTCCCGTTCCTGGTGGAGGTCTGGTACTGGCTTCTAGTGTACTGGACCTACCAGCTCGCGCGCGCATTCACCGCCGTCACCCTCAAAGATGACACGCTTACCGTTTCCCGCGAGGTAAGCGTTTCTGAACCGAATCCACCGTCCACTTCTGATTTCTCGGTTAGCATGCCCTGTCTCTCATCCACCTCGAACAGAAGCTCGGCGTTTTCGTCGAGCCCGCCGTCCAAGGTTACGTTCTCGCGCGACCGGCTTTGCTGGGCGCCTTGAACCGGATCTACAGCTTCATTCACATACCTGGCACGATTACCTTCCTGGCGTGGTTGTATGCCGCTGCGCCCCAGCCCTTGTTCGAAGCCCGCCGCCGTACACTCGCGGTCTCCAACTTGATGGCCTTTGTCGTCTTTACCCTGTGGCCGTGCATGCCGCCGCGGCTCCTTCCCTCGACGGACGGTTTCAACTTCGTGGACACCGTCCACACCGGCGAAGTCGCTAGCGTAATTATGTCTTCATAGCAACGACTTGATCGGAGCACTGACCAAAATCATGAGCAGGTGTGGACCACGAACAAGTTCTGCAATCAGCTGGCGGCCATGCCTTCGCTGCACTTCGGCTACAGCTTCGTTATCGGACTCACCATTGCAACCCTACCGTCATATTCGCACTCGCGCTTGCTCACTGTGGGCAAATGGGTTCTTGGGATGTCGTACCCGACGCTCATCCTCGTGGCGATTGTCTCGACGGCCAACCACTACGTGCTCGACGCAGCGGCGGGCTTTGTCGTCGCAAGCATTGCCTGGAATATCAATGGTGTACTGAAGAGCCTCCTCGTCGTCGAGGACAGCTTCTTCTATCTCCTTCGCGTGCACAAGCCTCGGGGTGCGGAAGACGAGGGGAATGGAAAATCGTTTAGTCCGGTGCTCGAGATGAGCGAGGAGGCCGGGTGGCGCCGAGCATAGTCGACTGCTCGAGGGGAGTCTAGGGCGTTCAAGAGCCATCGATCCTCCCCGCGCACATTGCATCACATTACCTTACACCCTACATTTCCTGCTTATCTGTTTCTGTTCACTGCATTCAGGCCATTATTTATGTATTACGATGCGTGAATGGAATAATGACTGACATATTTCAGGCAGAGATTTTGGTGGAAGTTGGCCGCGAGATGAGAGATCACCGAAGAGCGGGGTTCTGGGAGAAGGGGGGCGGCTCTACAGGCTGGAGTCCGATTGTGAACGCAGGAGGAAAGAGCCAGAGTCGACGTTGGATTGCTACATTGGTGCCTGACAGCGAGCGCTCGGTATCTGCCTGTCATGGAGTCATGGCTTGGCGTCCGATGGACTCAAATGGTTCCAGTATTGTCAAGATTCTTTTCCAGCTCATACGATTCGGGGCCCAAGTCAGCCTGAGTCGTTTCCCAGTTTCTAGAGCAGGCCTAAGGCCATTCGAACGCGTTGAAATCGTACCTTTAGGTCCTGCGTCGTAGAGAAGAACCGTATTGGGATTGGGTAGGGAGGAAGATGAGGTCAAGAGTGAAAATGCCCCAACTGCGCCGGGCACGAGTGGCCGTCCCAGGTTCTCTTTAAGCTTCGTTACGGTATTTACCCGGAAGGGTGGAAGTCGGAGCGAACGTTTGGCGAACGTTCGTGGCATCTTCTAGGATGATTGGAGATGGACTAGGTGGTTGAGCGAAAGAACTTCAGGGAAGGAGGAGAAAAGAGGAAGAACACGGCAGCCAATGTCCTATACTCAGCGGCGTCCTCCAGCAAATAAATGGAACATTACTGTTGACTTTTACGAAGTGTTCTCACGCCGCGGAAGCCTGAGTTTCGCCCCTTTTTGTGCCATCAGATCTTGATCATCAACCACAACCCATATTCAGCGAGGTACTTATACTACGAGTTACAAGTGATGAAGTGTCTATTAGATAGAAACATTAAGCCAGCGCAGGCTCTAGGGCAATTGTCTCTTCCGGTTCGAATTCATTTCCTGAGTGGCAGCTGAGCAAGGGAATATGTACACAGGAACACAGAGCCGCCGCAAAATATGAAGAAATCCTCATACGCCCGGGCCGTCATGGAGCAGAGTCCAGACACCGACTCATGGTTTGACTCCTTTGCCTGATTTTCTTTGATGCATACTCTTTCAGCTTGTGTGGCACCATTGTCGTTTATTCGTTTTGCGTCGGTCAGCTTTCCGTGCCTCCATGCAGTGGTCAACAAACCTTAGAGCTAGTCGTTTGTTTTATCTCGAGCTAACCCTCGTTTTATCTCGCCAACGGGCTTTGGCTTCCTCGGTGCGACCCAGGCATTTTGGTAAAATTTTATACGCTCCGAGAGCGCAGTTTACTTGGCGCCATAGTACAACGGTTGAAATCTCTGACCGACCTTGCAATGGATCATGGATTTGAATATCTCATCCATTTTGATTTCACTTGCCTTCCGCGCAGGCAAGCAGGTCGACCGTCGACGGCACGGCAGTCAGATTTATCTACAGTCCCAGCTGGACGCTGTGTGTAACCCAACTCAAGTAAAGAAAACGGTGCAAGATCAACCATTCTTGAGAGAAAAATTTCTGTCAGGGCGGAATTTGTGGGATTGGCGCGACAAATACTCGAATTGCCGGAGCATGCAATGAATCACCGGGGGTGGCCAACCAGGCACATGAAAACCATATGCCTTAAAGGCATGTGGCTCGCAGTTAGAAAGAAGCCCCTTTGTTTGATAGTGGCACCTTTCTGGGCTTCTTTCCAACTGCGAGCCACATGCCTTTGAGGCATATGGTTTTCATATCCCTGGTTGGCTGCCCCCGGTGCTTCGAAGTGAAGCCGAGTCAGAGTCAAAAACAGGTACAAGATTGGTTGATTGTCTTATTTCTAGTGCGAGTCACTTCAAACCCAAGTCGATCATTCAACCCGAAACCCAATACATGTTAATACGCAGAAGATCAAGATACACAAGCATGTACAGTATGATATAGTATGATATGATATGACAGATATGATACAAGTTTCCAGAAAAAAACACGCCCAGCCCTCGAAGACGATCAAGAAGATTCCCTATACTGTTAAATGTTCCGGCGGTGTTGTCTGGAGAATTGGCCCATTTTGGCTGTCTATTCTCTGGAGCTCGTTCGACTTTCTCTCCGCCATTTCGCAGGAGAGTTTCGCCGTCTCGATCGAGGTGAGTTCTCGGATGTTCACTGATAGACTCCCCGCCATTTGCTTTCCACTTGCATTCGTCGTTATTGCGGCATGGAGGGGTAATTCAATGTCTATAAGACCCTTGTCAGATGCGACGCGCTCTGAGCTCCAAACTAATACGCACTTGTTTTGAAGGTGTTTCCGCCTTGCATTTCAAGAAGGGTGCTCAGCGGGTATGGATCTGTCACCGCCACCCGCGACGTGGACGGCTTCGGCCAGATCGAGCGGTGCTTCACCTCGAAGACGACCTCCGAATTCTCGTTGATTCTTGTCCTGTGGATATTTGTGAGTTCCCGAATTTAAATTAATATTTTGAGGGCCAACTTACGGCGATAAATTCTGCTGCCAAGTGGGGTTCTGCCCTTTGACCACGCCCGTCTTCAAGTGATCTTTTATATCGGAGATTTTGACGCTGACATAGGCGGTAGGGACCTTCGGAGAGCGCTTGGGTAGGGGGAGGGCCGTCACTGCGTCGACTGTACGTCCCAAAATTGGTAAGAAAGAATGGCGCTCCACAATTTGATTTTACGCACTGTGGAATTGAATCCGCTTGGAATACAATTTGCCAAAGCTTTCATTGGTGGCAGTCATGATAAGTGGTGTAGGTGATGTGGATTGTGTGCGGTGGGAGCAGTGCGGAGAAGCCCTGCATTGGTGTCCATTAAATACCCAAGACACCGAAGCCCGAAGCTGTGCACGTCATTGGTCATTGGAGCGGAATCCAAAAATGGCCGAATACAGCATTCGGATCTCCTGATTCTAATTACTCCGCAGGCCTTGGCCGGACTTGGTCTCGCCGGCAGGTAGCATGACTGCAGCATGCGAACTGTAAAAGCTGTACAATCTCACGCAGCACTTGCGGCAGCCTGAAATCGCACGGAACCTAAACGGAATCAGCGCCAATCTGCTACAGCAGAACCTTACAGCCCAAAATGTATTTTAGAATCAGATGATTGGCCATGGATACTTATCAGAATCCGATATTCCATTGCATTGGACTTGGCGGGTTGAACTATAATGCACGTGATCAGTTGAACTGCGGCGCGGAGTCCGACTAGGCGCGGATGGCATGCGGCGCAATCAACGCATTTCCGACGGCCTCGAGAAAGCTGTAAACTCGGCTGTAAACCCCTGAATTCATCATTTGAGCACAAGATTAAAGTCGTGTCATTAGTGGACTTAGATGAACCGACTCCGAATCCGTCGCACTCGCAAACTCGGGACTGGGCAGCTCAAACTGAGCTTGGAGTCTTCCGCAGTGTCGCTCGCTAAGATCATCCAAACGGAGCGTCGCCGATACACCCCTCTAATGAGCGAATAAATTCAACCTGAACCCAAAGAATAATTAAGTCTAGATATTGCTATACTATCACGGACTGCCTACCTGGCCAGACTAGGAACCTGGCCACTTGTCAATTATAAGCCTGTATACTGAGGTATCTGCCTTTTTTGTACTTGAGGGGTGGAATACAGCCTATGTCGCCCATCTATGCCAATTTTCGGCCGAAACTGATGGATTGCTGTTAAGGGGTCGCTCGGTTAATGTCGGGCCGCAGGGTGAGAACATCAGTTTCTTATCTCCGAGCGGCCACTGTCCCGCTCCTTTCTCCACCAATTATTCTTCAATCCACGACTTTGGGGGCTCGTTCTTTCCCCCTGAATATGGGCTTCTTTCGAGGCATAGAACGAGCTCTATATTTTCCCTCATTCAGTCTTGATTTCCGGTAAATGATTACCATCTGAGCGCGAAGGCCACAACCCGACGACTTTTATATCAACCGAGCCTTTGACGCTCCGGTTCCAGCACTTCGCATGGTTCACCTTGATAGGTAAAGCTTCAATATTGAGCATATCCCGGAATTTCACCTTCCTCATACCTCCCTCAATGCTTCCGATACACAATAGTCACCCTATTTTAGTGCTATCAAACTCTAAATGCCGGGTTCTCTGGAGCATGAAGCAGGAGTGGAATGGCGGATCCAAGTCCCTCAACTTCTTATGAACCTATCAGCAACTTATTTGACTCAATCCATCCTCTCGCTGGCGCGTGGGCCTCGTTTGATTGACAGCATGGAGCCCGACACTCAAACCACCCAGTGGAAGCAGTTGGTTCCACCGTTTTCATAGGTGCAATGTACTGATTTAGTGTCTAAAATGGATCGCTTATGACCGTTTAACAATATTATACACCACAAGGCCACCAACTTAGCCGGTAACACCGGATTTACGCGGGTGGCCAGGTTCTATGTCCATGGCCTTTTCGGGACCTCCGACGGAAATAAATTCGCTATGTACTCAAAACTTGGTGAAAATGGGCTGAAGTGGGCTCAAATTATTCGCACAATGTGCGCTCTTCATTCAGAGGCCGCAGCGCCTAGGAAAAGCGCCGGAGGAATCTGCTAAGAGGCCAAAACCTCTAAGGTGGCCAGGTTCCCAGTCCCTAATAGTAGGTACAACTATTATTTTACTGGCGCGCTCCCTTCTAATGTGTCGAAGAGCGTCTTCCAGCCAGAACACTCGTGCCAAGGAAACAAACCGCCGAAGCAGCCACAATAGCCTAAAGAAAATCAGCAACCACATTTGCAGGAGGGAAGAGAATTACCCCAGAGAAGGCGATAGGTCGCATCCACAGGAAGCTTGAGGTGAGAAGTGCCTCTTGAATTGGGGCGGAACCGAGCGACCCGAAACTGCCTAGAGCAAGTGCAATCCCTGTTCAGGCACTACAGATAGACAGTGGCAGCGGTGAGTGTCGTAGATAAAACAAAATGTCGCACATACCCAACTTGGTCGGGCGTTCGGGCCAATGATGCGAGGGAAGCAATCGACAGCGCAAGCCCTATTATAGATACTTTCCAAAATTAAGCGTCCGACTTGGCATGAATGGGGAATTGTCGCACATGCTCCGGAGAATATCCCGTAAAGAACGCAGACGAGAATCAGTGTCTGGGAACTATGCCTGAGATATGAATGTTATCAACAAAAGTGGAACTTAACCAGCACTGACACTCCGACCGCAAATATTGTGCCCGCGGTGATGAGGGTTGTGCCCACTTGCAGATAGAAGGGGCCATAGATATCGGCCAAGTAGTTGCCAGCCACACGTCCGATTGCGCTTGTCCGGTTCATAATCGCAATCGAGTAGAAAGCAAGACTGCTTCCGACGGAATGCTGTACAGAGAAAAGTTGCATGTAGATGACTAAAAAATTGGACTCAGTTGCGAGATTCGGCCTTCACGGTGAGAGACCTACCAGGTATATACACTCCAGCAGTCGACAACAGTGTTCTGTTGGTGAATGAGATGATAACATTCGACGTGAAAGCCGACGCAAGATCTCACCCAGCGACCGGAAACAGGTAAGCACCATCGGTGAAGAAACTTTTGATATCGGGGATGGTACGCGCAGGGCGGGGGCGAGTACGCATCATGGCATTTCCGATTACGAGGCATCCAAGCACAACGTACCCCGACGCACGCACGGCTGCAGCGAACCCAACCTTGGGAATAAGATGGCTGTCGTGCAATTAGCTGGCTATAAAACACCCGGGCAAGAATCAACTTACTTGATCACTAGATGAACTAATTAGGTCTCCGTCCGACGTTGTGATTCGACGATGAACTTACTGATGGGAAATATTGTGACGCCAGCTGAAGTTCCACTGAGCGCTATGCCGGTTGCGAGAGCGCGACGTTTGACGAAGTGATGGGACGAAATACCTGATGAAAGATCAGGAAAAATAGGATCGGGAGAAGGCAAAAACGAACCGCAAGCCGGAACAAAAGCTGAACCGAGGCCAATTCCCATCCCGAGTCCTTGGCTGCACGAATGTTCAGTTTTCATTCAACGTCAAATCGCTCTGCACACCTCAGAAATATCTGGGATCGAATCTCAGAATTTAGATGTCGTTTTGTAGTGAAAACACGGACCTGGTAGTACTGGAAGGGCTTTGCTAGCGAAAGCATGAATAGTCTGGGGACAATTTATTAAGACGATCTGACTAAAGCGTTGGAAGACGAACGAGACGGTGAAAATGATCCCTCCGGTAATTTGGAGCAGATGGAAGTAGCCATTGTCGAACAACTTGCCCAAAACGATTCCTAGTGCAAAGGGCATCATGAGTTGAAAACTCCCGATCCATCTGTGGGCTGGCTGAGTACAGTATACTGGGTTTAGCACGCAATGCTACTGGGAGTGTGGTTGGTCAGGTACTCCAACGAGTAGAACGCTTTGGGGCAGTTAGCATCGGTATGTAGTGAGGTAGGTAAAGGGCTCACTCTCGTAAACCCCAAATGAGTACAGATACCCGAATGTGCTGAACAACACGAGCCAACTGAAAATAATACGGTCATCTCAAAGTTAGAATGCAGGAGAAAACCAAGCTGACACTCCAGCAACAGTCATCCAAGCTACGAGCCCGCCGTCCGGAACGCTGAAGTCCTGGTCGGGGCTTGCCAGCCGTGATCTACTAGAATCATACTGGAACGCGAAGCTCTCGGATTCACGTTTCTCATCAGGAGTGCCGGGAATGGGCCGCGTTTCGCTCGAGTCTGACGGGTAGGGTCGATATGTCGGGCTTGCAAAGCGAGTGTAATATGTCTCGTTCACGTATGGGACAATTCAGATATCCAGAGGACTTTGATGCAGAATGAGCATGCGTAAATTTGGAATCAGTAGTGGTACTTACAGAATTGGATCTCCGGCAGACAAAGCTCAGGAACCCGGAGAGCTATTAGAACGGGACGAGAAACCTGACTACCGCGAAATGACGAGGTCGGGAGGTTGGGGAAATGGGATGCGAGCGAATGAAGAAGGGGAGTATTGGCGCAGGATATATAGCAAGTAAAATAGGAGTTGAATTACAGGGATACCATGTGTGGGACAAAAATAACCATAGAAAGGAGGACCGAAGCGGCAACGTTCCTTTTAGGGACCACAACGACTATACACTTCCTTTTTTCCGGCGCATCGGAGGAAGGGAAGACAGGGCGAACACGAGAGAGACTACGTATACGTATACAGGTGCGAGCGGGTGAGCGTCGTGGTTGCAGGCAACTTGAAGCGCGCGTCTGATCCCATCAGTTTGTTTGCCGAATCTGGACTCCTTGACTCAACGTACTCAACCTTGACTTGAGCGCGACCAAAGCGTTCAAGGGCTCAAGGGCACCAGCCTTGTCTCACCGTTGCGGCTTATTTATTTTGGCACACCCTGCCTCGTTGTCCACATGTCCCTGTCTCATTCCACACTGGTAAACCTCCGATTGCAATACGAACTTCGCACAATTCGGAAACCTCCAGCCATCGGGACCACTAGCAGGAACCCGTTTTCATCTAATATTGCACTATTTTCGGCCGAGCTGCGACCAAATCAGCAAACGAGCCGTCTGAGAGCTTTCAAAGTTCTGGTCCCGGCTGGTGTCCAGAGCAATTGGGACAACGGTTGGCACTGGCAGCAGCCCTGGCCGTCGAGGAGCTCGATTCAACGAGGACGCACGGCATAATTTTTTCCCGCTGATCTTGGACGCGGAACGTACTTAGTCCCGACATCGGGCTCAGGAACGGCGCGATCCCATGGACGTCCAATCCGGATGAATTAGTACTTTTGGAGGCCGACCGAAGTACCTGCCTCTGGTTTTGCGAGACGGCGACGGGCCCGGGTTAAATACGTTAATATCTCATCCTTGGGACGTTGAATTTACCCGGGTCTGGCCACTCATCCTCCTTTGAATACTCCAAGATCGGAACTGTGGCCTGAATTGTGCTGATCTGCGAAAGGCACGAAGGGCGTCGGGTGGAAATAATGTTTTTATAGGTGAGTTCTCACTATTCGATGGCAGTCTCAACAAAATCACCTTCCCGGTGAAAAGACATGTGCGGTAAATTCAGCCCTCGGACATCCTTTCGTCTCTCCACAATTTGCCGACAAGGAGAAGTAAATAGAGAGGTTGCGCAAGCCGCATGCGGCTGCACGGAGCCGCCTGCGGAGATACCCTGCATTCCTCCCCCACATTACCAGAATGGCTTATGAGCGCCCAGACCACTTGAGCCAAAAACTAAAAAAGCCGCATGGAAAGACGTTGCGCCACCAAAAGCCGCATGCGGCTTTTGCCCAACCTCTCTATTGGAGTTTGCTATCAGTCCAACGCCCTGTGCTTGGTTTTAACAATATTACCAGTACACGATCCAGGTGTACAACACTCCTCTGAAGCCGGTTGTCCGAGTCACAACATAAGAATATAGGGACTACTTCGGATTCGAATGCAGACGTATCGTAACAAGGAGCGGACTATTTTGCAATTCGGACTCATATCGTAGGGTAACATCGAGTCTGGTTTAACCGTTTGAGATAAGTAGCAGTACGAACGAAGAGGGAGTGAGGCGGAGTAAGGGCAACAGTACGTTACTAGTCCTGGGAATGCTGCGAATAGTGTACAATGACTGGTGGTGGTACAAGTTGGTTGTGTGCCCGAGGGCATATTGGGAGGGGAGCGCCGGTCATGATTCTGCGATGCGCTTTACGACGGTCATGAGACCGGGAACGCCCTTGACCTTATCCAGGGCCACGGGTTTATGTGGGTCTGCACGATCCGAACGCGTCGCCGAGGCAGTGTATGATATCTAATAGCCTTTACTTAGCACGCCGAGATATAATAGGGGTCAACGTACTTGGACTTTGAAGGTCCCGTTCGGCCTGTGTTTAGGCCCGCAAATCGTGCAGTTCCATCTGCAAAGTATGAGCCGGCGCCGACGGAGCCAGCTGACGAGACTGACTTTTCTTCGACCAGGGCGTTCGCGCCTATAAACTCGGCTAACTCCATCAACGAATTGCGCGTAGCTCTCAGAAGCTGCACCACGTTGACCGCCCCATCACATATGAAGGTGTCCGTGTGGTGCAGGGGTTCGCGCGCCGTGCTCGTCACGGCCTCCAACACGTCCAGATGCGACTGCGGTTCCTCGCCCGACGACGACTCGATGTGCCACGGCTTCGCGCGTTCGCTTGCCCGGCGCATTTTGATGAATATGTTCGCGACGTTCGCGATACCCAGCGGGGTGCGTTTGGGCGGCGGTTCCGGTGCTGCTGCGGGTGCTGTGGATAGACTGGCACTTTCGCTGTCGCTTTGCGACCGAAGGGGTGCCTTGGAGGAGCGCTTCGAGGGTGAGGATGTCGGGGAGGTCTTGGGCTGTTCGAGACTTCGATGTCGGAATAGATTCATGGTGGTGGAAAGAAAGAAAATGAGCGACTAGCTGCAGCAACGTGTTTACTTGGCAGACGACATCGAGTCGGGGTTTAAATATATGGGCGATCGCAATTGATCGCCGAGCGGAAGCAAAAAAAAAACGCTTCGGAACTTCTTCTGCGCTTATTCTTGGACAGGAAAACTGATTCCACGTAGACAAACTGGACACTGGAAACATTTGACCCTCTGCGCTTACGCTGCTCCGAGAAAAAAAAACCCCCGGCAAGGGCAAGGGAAATCGAGGAACGCGCAGGAACCGCCATCAAAAACCAAATTATGATTACCGGCGGTTAGCAAGTCTATATTTCCCAGACTCGAACGCACTCGTGCCAGGATGCTTGAATGTGTGGGTACTTTGGACGAGCAACAAATTGAAAGTTGGCCAGGGCACCGGAAATAACGCTAGTTTTTAAGGTAGCGCTGGTGACGCAGATCAGCTAGCGAATGCGGTCTAGGAGACGAGTGTTATAAGTCCGCAAATGGCAGTCGAGGGATACCTAAGAATACATCCTATCAAGGTGGGGTCCACAGCGCCAGGTCGAATTTCGCTGAAAATATGGAATAAGTCTACCTAACGAGCTTCTGAAAGCACATGTCGCCAGGGTAAACAGGGCTGCCGGTGGTGAAGACAGGGTCGGAAGTGACGGAACTTGAATTGCAACGCCCGCCACTTGCACATGTCTGGAAACTGGGCGCGAATATCGTTGTCACGCCACATACCGTATGCATACTTGCCTAGGGACGTGTCGTAGTAGATACCAGCCATATGATTGAGGAGCGACAGTAGACTTGGGGCACCCTGGCCAGCTGGGACCTATAGGGTTTTGTGGTCTGGGCCATGTCAGACATGGTGACGGTTGTGGGACGGCCGTCGCGATCCGATGGACGAAAAGGCAACGGCTGCGGACGAAAATCTGGAGAGGTTGGCGGTGGAGGATGTTACTCTGCGGACGCTTCGCTGGAACGTCTGTTTACCGGGACAAAGGGAAGGGAGACGTCCGTAGCGAATCGATATTAATGAAACCGCGGCAGATGGGTGCCCAGCTGCGGTACACAAGAAGGGAGGCAATGCAACTGAGCTTTTGTAGCAGAGAAACGGGTAGACGGGACTCGAAAGATGATCAAAGAAGAGAGAAGATGTCGAGGTAGGAGGACAACAATTTTTGGGACGCGACGCGACAAGATCACGTGGAGCTCGAATTATGATGCCATCAACATCGCTTGGCCTCCAAAATGCACTAGAGCTCCCCAGCATCCTAGGAATTCTCTTACACCCGAGCACAATTTGCGCGCAACAAAAGTCTCCAAATTGACTGGGTCTCGAGATCTCCTCCCCGTCGCCGAATTTATATGGCTGACATCGACAGCCAGCACAGCGCCCGCCGCCAGAGGAGGAGGGCGGCCCGCTCGGTGCTCACGGATTGATTAGCGGGTCGGGATCAGGTGACGGTGATGCTTGCCTACGCTTCGACGGTCACCTTTGCCTTTGCACACCATGATCACAATCCCCACCCCGCCAGACATCCTGGCTGACAACGACCCTGACGCCGAAAACGACGACGCCAATGATGTAGAAGACGACCCAGTGCATGGTAGTCTATTCCTAACCCAAACCAGTAAGTTGAAGGCTGACTTCGACCAGCGGAAGGCGGTCTAACAGGCGATGCAAAAAAGAAAAAGAAGAAGAAGAAACCAAAGAAGAAAAGGCCTGAGCAGAGCGACCCCCCGCGCATCGGTCTCTCCAAGTTCTTTCCCGACGGCGTCTATCCCGAGGGCGAGATCCAGCACTACAAGGACGAGTGCGTCCCGCTCCGCTCCTCAAGCTTTAACCTCACACTGAGCTTCTGGCGCGCAGCAACGCCTGGCGTACGACCTCGGAGGAGAAGCGCTACATCGAGAAGCAGCTCAACGATGACCCGGAGACAACGTACCAGAGCATCCGCAAGGGCGCGGAGGTGCACCGGCTCGTGCGCGCCCATGCGCGCAAGACTATCCGCCCGGGGATGACTTTGACCGAGATCTGCGAGAACATCGAGGCGGGAACGCGTGCGCTCGCGGAGGGCGACGGGCTCGACGCCGGCGTGGGTTTCCCCACCGGTGTCAACCTCAACAACTGCGCCGCACACTTTTCCCCCAATGCGGGCGATACCACTGGTGCGCGTTATTTTTAATTAACTTGATTGGGCTGAATGTCCGCCAGTGCTGCAGATGGGCGACGTCCTGAAGGTGGACATTGGCGTGCACATAAAGGGGCGCATCCTCGACTCGGCGTTCACGCTCTCGTGGGACCCGAATTACGACAATCTCCTCGCCGCCGTCAAGGCCGCGACCGACACTGGTATCCGCGTCAGTAGAGCCCGCCCCTGTGCCTGCGTGCCTTGCTGATTGTTTTCATCTTTTTCTCCGTATAGGAAGCTGGCATCGACGTCCGATTAGGTGAGCTTGGCGGGTTCATTCAGGAGACGATGGAGTCCTACGAAGTCGAGATCGGGGGGAAAGTGTATCCCGGTGCGTCCGTCCATAACTCTCATTTTTGGACCACTCACACTCGCGCAGTAAAACCGATAGAAAACCTCTGCGGGCACACGATCACACCGTACCAAATCCACGGCGGCTCCACCGGAAAGTCGGTCCCGCTGTTCAAGACGGCGGATCAGACCAAGATGGAGGAGGGCGACTACTTTGCGATCGAGACGTTCGGGGACGACGGGGCGCGGGCGGCTAGTCGAGAACGGCGACTGCTCGCACTATGCGCGGATCTACGACGTGCCGAACGTGCCCCTGCGGCTCACGTCGGCAAAGTCGCTGCTCAAGACGATCAAACAAAAACTTTGGGACGCTGCCGTTCTGCAGGCGGTATCTGGACCGGCTGGGGGAGAGCAAGTATTTGCTTGCGGTGCGTGTTTGTTTCGCTGTAGCTTAAACCGTGTTAACGCTCGTACAGCTCAACCATCTCGTTGCGCAAGGGTTCGTGAGTGACTACCCGCCGTTGTACGATCAGGTGAGCGACCGCTTTCACCAGTGTCCTGTGTTGCCCTGTTAACGGAGAGACCGTGGCAGATCGGAAGCAAGACGGCGCAGTTTGAGCACACCATCCTGCTACGGCCGACGTGCAAAGAGGTGGTGAGTCGGGGGCTGGATTACTGAGGATTAACTAGCGGAGAATCAATGATTTAATCGTATTGGTTGAACCTTACTTGTGTGGGGCGGAGTAATTGCCGCAGTAGAATCCTTCGTGACCCCACACTGTCGGAGCTTCGCCTGGTTATTCTTTCTCAGCCTTTTCTCTCGCAATTGGGATGCGACGCGACAGGATCACGTGCCAGTGGGAACTATGATCCCATCAATATCGCGTTCACTGCAGGCTGCCTCGTATCTCGCCTATCGGATATCCTGAACTCATCAACCCGCAGATGTCTTCGAAATACCTTGCAAACCAGCTTCTACAAGTCTTGCACCCTTCGTAGCAATCGCGGCCCGCCTGACAACTCAAGAATGTCTTATTGCTCGGATCGCCTCCCATGCGCCCAATTCCCAGCTCGGAAACGTATCCGACGGTCATATAAAGTCTCTTCGCATATCACGCAGACTCTATGCGATAATAGAGTGTTAGCCATCCGAGCCACAATGGCTGATTTGCCACCCACCAAAATCAGGCTCTGATGGCTCCAGAAGACATTCGTGGGCATTTTGGCGGGTGGATCCAGTGGCACGGATGGCTGCAGCGCAAAGCGGCTAATTGCGATTCGACTTCTCTCTCACTATAATGGGCTCGTACCTCTGTCAAGATCGTCTTTGGCGGCGCCCCTATTGGTTCCGGCATTGGTTCCGGCATGGGTCTGACCGATGCCTTCGTCACGGAAGAGAGCATTGAGAAGGTGTACAAGTTGCTGGAGGACGGCGGTTGCGACACCATAGACACGGCGCGTCTGTATGGTGCCTCGGAGGAGTGGTTGGGGAAGACCGGCGCCTCGAAGCGGTTCACTATCGACAGCAAGACGCCGGGTGGGTTCGTTCCCGGCATCAGCACCGGCGAAAACATCCTGCAGCACGCCAAGGAGACGGTCGAGCGCCTCGGTGACAGCGTAAGTCAACTGAGCTCGTGCGCACTTCCCAACTGACAATCAACGCAGGTCGACATCTACTTAGTCTCTCGTAGACAGACGCTACAAACATAACTTACCTCGTACCTTGGTTGTTTGTAACATCTACTACATCCACGCACCCGACGCCTCAGTCGACCTCGAGGATCAGCTCAAGGGCATCAACGACGCGTACAAGGCGGGCTACTTCAAGCGCTTCGGCCTGAGCAACTTCAAGGCCGAGGACGTGCAGCGCGTCTACGACGTCGCCAAGGAGAAGGGCTACCCCCTCCCCACGGTCTACCAGGCCAATTACAGCGCCGTGACGCGCCGCGCAGAGACCGAGCTCATCCCAACTCTCCGCAAGCTCGGCATCGCCTTCTACGTCTACAGCCCTATCGCCGGCGGCCCTGCTCACCAAGTCCGTGCAGCAGCTGCGCGACGGCACCCAGGAAGGCCGCCTTGCCCTGGGCCACAGGCTGCGTCCGCTGTTCGACGGGCTTTACAACAAGCCGTCGTATTACACGGCGCTCGAGCTGTGGGAGGAGACGGCCAAGGAGGTCGGATGCAACAGGGCGGAGCTGGCGTACCGCTGGGTGGCGTTTGACTCGGTCGTTGACCCCACACTCGGTGATGCGGTGGTTTTCGGGGCGAGCTCGCATGCACAGATTGCGGAGACCGCTGTCCTGGTTCAAGCGCGGCTCGGTGGGGGAGGCGGCAAATGCGAAGATCGACGGGATCTGGAAGGTGATCGAGAAGGACGCGCCGCTCGACACCTACAACAAGTAAATTAGAATGCATTCAGTGTATTCGAAGCGAACGTCCAAATCTTGTTCGACCACCATCTCCTCCCAGTCCTCGCTTTCCAAGTAGACGATGTGCGCTCTACCAGCGCCTCCCCGGCGCGTTGCTTGAAGTCCAGATATGTTCACTTGCATCCTCCATGTCTGGTGGCTCGCGAAAAAGACCATGTGCCTCGGGATGATGTTGTTCGGGATATCTATGGGCTTTCATCTTCGCAGCAAATCCTTTGGTCGAATCAAATCTTTTGGCGACTTTCCCGCTTGACCAGGCCGTAGCACGTATGTACAGCAAATTTCGGCAAAAATCGGACAATATCGTCGATCGACAAGATGATATTATGATCCCATCAATATCGTGGTCTTAACTCCAACCTCCACCAGTGACCAAGCCTCCACTTTGTGCCTCGTACCACGCCTATCCTGAGCTCGCATCAAGCAACCTGCAAACATCTTCACATTACATTACAAACCAGCTTAGACCAATCCTGCAGTCCCTTTATAGTAATCGCGGGCCCGCCTGACAACTCGAGAGCAGTCTTATTCCTCGGATCGCTTCCCGCCGGGGCCGTGAGCCCAATCCTCTTACAAATTCCTGCGACACAGCTCGGCATCGTGGCGACGTGTCGACCTCAAGTTGATTCCAAGCCAATTATCAGCTCGGAAACGTATCCGACGGTCATATAATGTCTCGTCGCATCACCTAGACTCTACGCGATAATTGCGATTCGACTTCTCTCACTATTACAATGGCTCGCACCTCTGTCAAGACCGTTTTTGGCGGCGCCCCTATTGGTCCCGGCATGAGCGATGCCTTCGCCACGGAAGAGAGCATCGAGAAGGTGTACAAGTTGCTGGAGGAGGGCGGTTGCGACACCATAGACACGGCGCGTCTTTACGGTGCCTCGGAGGAGTGGTTGGGGAAGACTGGCGCCTCGAAGCGGTTCACCATCGACAGCAAGACGCCTGGTGGGTTCGTTCCCGGCATCAGCACCGGCGAGAACATCCTGCAGCACGCCAAGGAGACGGTCGAGCGCCTCGGTGACAGCGTAAGTCAACTGAGCTCGTGCGCACTTCCCAACTGACAATCAACGCAGGTCGACATCTACTACATCCACGCACCCGACGCCTCGGTCGACCTCGAGGATCAGCTCAAGGGCATCAACGACGCGTACAAGGCGGGCTACTTCAAGCGCTTCGGCCTGAGCAACTTCAAGGTTGAGGACGTGCAGCGCGTCTACGACATCGCCAAGCAGAATGGCTACCCCCCTCCCCACGGTCTACCAGGCCAACTACAGCGCCGTGGCGCGCCGCGCAGAGACCGAGCTCGTCCCCACGCTCCGCAAGCTCGGAATCGCCTTCTACGTCTACAGCCCCATCGCCGGCGGCCTGCTCACCAAGTCTGTGCAGCAGCTGCGCGACGGCACCCAGGAGGGCCGCTTCGCCCGGGCCACATGCTGCGTCCGCTGTACGACGGGCTCTACAACAAGCCGTCGTATTACACGGCACTTGAGCTGTGGGAGGAGGCGGCCAAGGAGGCCGGGTGCAGCAGGGCGGAGCTGGCGTACCGCTGGGTGGCGTTTGACTCGGTCGTTGACTCCACACTCGGCGATGCGGTGATTTTCGGGGCGAGCTCGCACGCACAGATTGCGGAGACGCTGTCCTGGTTCAAGCGCGGCTCGGTGGGCGAGGCGGCAAATGCGAAGATCGACGGGATCTGGAAGGTGATCGAGAAGGACGCGCCGCTCGACAACTACAACAAGTAAATTAGAACGCATTCACTGTATTCAAAGCGAACGTATAAATTTCGTCTATTCGACCATCATCACCTCCAAGTCTTCACGCTTCGCAAGTACACGGTGTGCACACTAGCGCCGAGGAGGCGCTTTGCTCCAAGTCCTGATCTGTTCACTTGCGGTGGCTCGCGAAAACGCCATGTTTTGTCGAATCAACTTTTGTGCGACTTTTTCGCTGGGACCAGGCTCCAGTATATATGTATGTACGTACTTGATCGCTGTGTAATTTATTGGAGTAGCCAGTTCCACTTCGTATTGGCATCTAGTACATGCCAGTGCGGGAACAGTCGAATAATAGAATTAGACGGTATGGCTCTTGCGTCTGAGCTGGGCAACCTCCCTCAGAGAGGCAACCTCCATCTCATCCAGAGACCCATCCACATCCGGTCCCAGATTCCAACACACCCTTCCTCCCAGGGTCTCCACCTTCTGTTCAATGTCCCATAGTTGTTCACCACTCTTGTAATCCTCCACTTTCTGCGTCTTGTCCCTCCCCCAACTCGTGCCGACAGTCCCGATGTGCTCCCACGAAACGTTCGGCGCGACCTCAGGCATGGCACGGTCCCTGTAGACCCGGAAAGTGCAGCGAGGCGGCATGAAATCCTGGCTCTTCTTCTTCTCCGCTTCAAGCTCCGGCGTCGCACCTGTACGGTCGTTGATCTGGGCATTCTGCGTCCGCGAGACAATATAAGCCATGGCTTCGTTGATAGCGTCGACGGCGTGCTGCGTCCTGAAACCCCAGTGGCCATCGAACCACCATATTTCTGGCCCGTATGCGTCGCAGAGCTCCTTCACCTGAGCCACCATGCGCCGGAGGTACGCCTCTCCGTCTGGTGTGCCTTTGTTGACCTCGTGGCGGAACTCCCACCACGAATAGTACAGGCCGAACTTGCGGCCTGCGCTGAGAGCAGCGGCTCTGAAGTCGCCGACGACGTCCCGAGCGGTGTGGTAGCCGGTCGTCGAGGTGGGCCAGAGGCAGTACCCGTCGTGGTGTTTCGAGGTGAGAAGGACATACTCGACACCGAGTTCGCATGCGAGGGCCATCCACGCAGAGGGATCCCATTTTTCGGGGTGGAAACCACGCTGAAAGTCGGAGTAGGGCGCATCGTTGTAGACCTTGCGGTGGTGCTCTTGGACCTTCTTTGTGATCTCGTAGTCGTTGGATTTCCGACGAGGAGGCTTCAGCAGGCGCTTTTCGTACCATTCATCGCCATACGCAGGGACGGCATAGAGCCCTGGCGTGTTATGATGAGTATGTTTGGTCTCTCAACGAGAAGGGAAAGCCTCACCCCAATGAAATATCAAAGAATACATAAGAAAGGTGGTTCTGTCGATAAGAGGGCTGCTAAACAAGGCCGGGGCGAGAATATTGACCGCATCTTGAGATTCTATATTCGCATTGAATTCGTTCTGACTCGAGTCGCGACAGAACGAATCGGTCCACTCGGAAACGAGCAAGTCCTTCACATGGTGATCCACCAGAGAGGTCTTGGATGACGAAGCAACAAAGATTCAGAACCAGGAAGATTGAACTTGAAAGGAGACGGAGTTTCCAAAAGGGTTTTTTGGCATTGGTTGTCTGCAGCCTTGATCGACGGAATTTTTGGACGACGACGAGCAAAACTTAGCTTCTGGTATCATGGCCCGACAAGACCCACCGGTGCTCGCTGGTTCAAAACGAAGACTCCAGAACGGCTCCTCGGCGCGCAAGCGTTCTAAAACGGGCCATACCACGGCCGATGCCCTCCCCTGGAAAGTTGTTAAGCGGCCAGTCGAAACCGGGGCGGGCGGCGACGATGGTATTCTCGAACTTGAGGAGGTGGATGACGTGGAAGTCGTTTACAAAGACACCGAGGCCGGGAGAGTCGTTACTTTCAACGTCAGTGTTTCTTGGATATTGTTCTTGCCAAAATAAGATAGACCTTTGAATAGGTTGTCAACTCGGAGCCTGCTGAAGAAGTCAACGATGAGGACCCCGAAGACGATGTGTCTGACGCCTCGCCAGATGATGCTGTGGGTCCAGAGCCAGAGCCCTTCGATTGCAAGTACATTTATTCCATCTTGGAGTTTTTATTTATTGGGTTCACAGCGGTCAATTTACTGCCCAACTGGCACACATACGCGTTCCACCCCCAATTGCTCACGGTACTCCACTCCAAAGGATTTCTGTCGCCAACACCAATTCAAGCAGCCGCTTTTCCATTTGCCGCGTCTGGTCGGGACGTCGTCGGCGTTGCACAGACCGTAGGCACCGTTCTCTCCTCAGATTTTCATGCGTAACACTTTATCAAGGGCTCAGGCAAAACTCTGGCGTATGGGCTCCCCATCCTCCATCGACTTCTTTCCGATGCTCGGCCCTCCAAAGCAAAGCGGAAGTTGGGAGCTTTGATCCTGGCTCCCACTCGCGAACTGGCACTGCAGGTTTCATCGCATCTCAATGCATGCCTGAATGCAGTGGAGCCCGACGCCAAGAAGGCGGATGGACCTCGTTCACCGCCATTGGTGAGCGTAGCGGCCATCGTCGGTGGCATGTCGGCCCAGAAACAGCGCCGCATCTTGGACCGTGGCGTGGACGTGCTGGTTGCCACTCCTGGACGACTTTGGGACATCATGGAGGACGTGCGTTATTTTTCTATATTCACTGAGCGATGCTGAACTGACCTCGTTTGCAGGATGATGACTTGGCCAAGCAAATCAAGAATCTTAAATTCCTGGTGCTTGACGAGGCGGACCGCATGATAGAGGCCGGGCATTTCGCAGAATTGGAGAACATTCTGCGCCTCACGCTGCGAGAATCCAAGTGCGGCGAATTGTAAATGTATCACGTCTGTCGTTCATCTTCTCTTTCCAGGGCGGATCAGATTGAGCCAAACGCTGAGGAAGAAGACGAGCCTGTTCGGGATGGTCTGCAGACGTTCGTGTTCTCGGCGACCCTTAGCAAGGATCTGCAGCGCAACGTCAAACGACGTTCTCGCCCCCAAACCGCCGGCAAGTATCACAGACGTGAGGCGCCGGCTTCGACCCTCGGTAAGCCCAATTGGTTCTACCGCTTTTTCTCTTCTCAACTTTGACAGACGATCTTCTCCTCCGCCTTGACTTTCGCGATCCCGAGCCAGAGATCATCGATCTTAGCCCGCAGGGAGGGGTGGTGTCCACCCTGAAAGAAAGCAAGATCGAGTGTCTGTCCACCGACAAGGTTTTACCCTTCCATGTCTGTGGCGAAATAGCCTTTCTTACTCGGCCCAGGATGTATATCTATACTACTTCCTTCTGCGATACCCCGGACGCTCTCTCGTGTTCCTATCGGCGATTGACGGGATCCGCCGCCTCATGCCGTTGACCGAACTACTCAATATCAAAGCCTTTCCGCTGCATTCGCAGCTCGAACAGCGCCAGCGGCTCAAGAACCTCGATCGGTAAAGCCTTTTCCCTCTTCTCCATCCACATGCATCCATCCATTCATTCTCTATCTAATCTAGATTCAAATCGACACCAAACTCGGTTCTGCTCGCGACGGATATCGCTGCGCGCGGGCCTCGACATCCCGGCGGTCGACCACGTCATCATTACCAGATCCCGCGCTCGGCAGACGCCTATGTGCATCGGAAACGGGCGCACGGCGCGCGCGATGCGCAAGGGGTTCAGCATGCTGATGTGCTCGCCCGACGAGCGCCGCGTCGTGCGCGCGCTGCTCGGAAGTCTCGGCCGCCGTCAGTAGTCTTTCTTGACTTTCTTTCTTTCTTCTTTGCTGCCTTGGTACTGAATCGCTGCGTCTGTTTGTAGAGGAGAGCGAGATTCCGGAAATGGGCATCGAGCTCAGCATGTTGGATAAGCTCAAGGAGCGCGTGCAGCTTGCGCGGCAGATCGAGAACGCGCACCACAAGATTAAAAAGACGAATCACGATCGGAAGTGGATGAGGGAGACGGCGGAGGCGATGGAGGTTGAGCTGGATTCGGATTTTATGAGGTGCGCGCGCTTTTACTTGAAACAACGATGCTCGGAGTCTGATGCGCCGGACAGCGACTCGGACGAAGAGAAGCCGGCGAACCAGAAACGAAAGGCGAAGGATCTCAAGAACGCGGCAGCGAAAGCACAGCTCAAGAGGCTGCTCGCGCAGCCGCTCGTTGCGCGGGGTGTGTCGACGCGGTATATCACGTCGGGGAGCACGCCCATTGTGGACGATCTGCTGGCGGGAGAATGTAAGCACTCTTTTTCTGCAGGGTGGCGACCGAGTCTGATAAATCTTCGCTGCGGTTCAGTCAACGAGGCGATGGTTGGAGTTAAAAAGACAGAGGCGGGCAATGACCTGGTAGTTGGGAAGAAAAGAAGGCCAAGGCTGTCGCCAAGCGGCCTGAGGAGGAGGAGTGGCATGGAATTGAGGCAACCTGAGGGCGGGTCTGCAGATTTGTGCCCTTAGTGTAGGCATTGGATTCGACCGTTGTTTTTCCACTTCGCAAAACGCCTACATCAATCTGCCACGACCGACTAAGTATGTAAGTAAGTATGGTAATTTTACATGGCTGCAAGGCCGAACTACGACACAGGCAACATCTCGACGTCGCTGGTAGCGTGCTTGACTTCGGTCTGATCGAGCAGGTACGACAACGTCGAGATATTTTCGTCACATCTGTGGAAAGGACGGTTGTAAGTCTCAGGTCAGGATCGTGGAAGGGAAGGGCGACCCACAATCTCGATATCGATTGCTCGAAATCCGCCAGCGCCTTCTGCAACACCCTGAACACGCTCGCATACTCGGCCGAGCGGTCGCGGAGGAGCCGCCCGTGGCCCATGAGCAGCGTATTCGCCCACAGCAGATCAAACTCGAGATGCGGGCTCTTCGCGAGGTGCTCGGCGACGAACCGCAGCAGCAGCGGGACATAGACGACAGGCAGCTGTCTCGCGACGAGGCGGATGTCGCCGCGCGGGATGCTCTCGTACACCCGGTGGATGAGCGCCTTTTCGTTGAGCCGGAACGCCATCACGAGCGCCTTGAGGTACTCCCGCGAGGCGAGGACGTCGAGGACGGCCTGCGGCGTGAGGTCAATCGACAGATCGAAGGGGTCGAAGGTGATGGTGTCGTCGAGGGAGTAGATAAGCAGCCCTTCTGTTGACGCCGCCGCCCACGCGCGCCCCGTTGGGGAGAAGCGCACGCACTTTGTGCGCGCTTCTTGCCGATACCGCCGTATAGACATATCCCCCGCGCCGCGACTCGCGCCAGGCAGACTGACGTCGAGCCGATCCTCCAAATCGCTCTCGTTCCCGCGACTGTCGATGAGATCGGTATTAATCCCCGCCTCGTTCACCTTCCTGCTGTCCAGAAACTCCTCCGTCCCGTCGAGTGACAAGTTCTCCGAGATCTGGAACTTCTTCACCATCACGCCCTCCCCGTCGCGCACGTCGTACAGCACGACATACTTGCTGTTCCCGCCCGCGAGTATGCACCGCCCGTCCGCGGTGTACGCCAGACTGTTGAACGCCTTCCCCGAGGTGCTGTTCGCCGCCGAGACGCGGTCGTCCGCCTTCCGGCCGCCAGAAACGTCCTTGCGCCCTTCGATGAGGTTACTCTGCTTCCCGCTGTCGACGTCGAAGAACGTGATCTGCCCGTCGAGCGTCGACGCCGCGAGCTCCTTTCCGTCTGGCCGGAAGGTGACAGCGAGCACGTCCGCGGACAGGGCAAGCGGCTCGACCGCGCGGGAGCGGCCGAAGACGTTCCAGACGCGCACGGTGCGGTCCCAGGAGCCGCTCGCGAGCTGGTTTGCGCCGGAGGGCGAGAAGGCGAGGGTGCTGACGGGGCCCTCGTGGCCCGTGAGGATGTCGAGCAGCTTCCCCGTTTGCACGGACCACATGAAGACTTCGAACGAGTCGGTTGAGCCTGCGGCGACGACCTCGCCTGAGGGATCGACTGCAAGGGCGGAGAATTGGACGGGCGACGGCGAGGTGAACGTCCGGAAGTTTCGATACCGGACGAGGTCGTAGGCGCGGACCGTACCGTCGAGCGAAGCGGAAAACAAAACGCTGCCGTGTTTCGCGAACGCGACGGACGATATCGGCGCGGTGTGCTCCGTGAACGTCACGAAACAAAAGCCGGAGTGCGTCGACCACACTTTTACTTTGCCGTCGTCTCCGCCTGTGGCGATGGTCTGCCCATCCGGCGCATACGCCAGGGTGTTCATGTCGTAGAAGTGGCCCTGCTGCTTGAGGATGTAGGACTCGGACTGCCACTCCCAGACCAGCAGCTGGCCGAGCTTGCGCGCGCCAAATGCGAGCCATTCGCCCGAAGGGTTAATCGCGACCGACGAGATCTTTTCTTGGGAGATGCTGAGGGTATGGATATTGGAGAAGGCCGGCATTTCCCAGAGGCCCCGAATATACCGCTGGAGAACCCGACAACGAGCAGATTGGAAGGTGCGTGATATGTAGTGCACACGACTTTTGTGCCCGTCTGGTTGAAATAGTTTCGCTTGTGTACGCCCCATCGGGTATTCGCGATGATGTCTTTGGACGTGGAAGCGACAGGTTCATCGTCGTCCGAGTCAGATTCCTTGGCCTTCCCATGTGAAGACTGCGCCGTCGCGGCTGACGGTGTATATCTTACATTAGGTGATTCAATAACAACAAGGCAAAAACGACGCGGGAACATACCGTTGTGCTATCGTTGGAAAAATAAGCCCCCAGCACAGCGTCCTTGTGCCCAGCGAATGTTTTCGGCCGGAAGCCTTCCACAGGATTCAAGGTGAAGAGTCGGGCAGTCATATCTCGAGAAGTCGTAATAAAGCACCTAAGCATGTACAGTGAGCACACGGTCGAACGGCAAGAGAGGATAAGTCGCACGTTGAGTCGTGGGACCACTGGATGCTAAGGACCTCGTCGTGATGGCCAGTATAGGTCCGATGTAAGTTAAACGGCGCGAACTCGCGAGCGAGATGATTGGGCGTGCGCCAGACCTGAGCCTGGGTTCCATGCGTCACTGCAATATACCTACGCTCCTGTCAGCGGCTTCAAACCACCACGAAATTCGTCTTGCACTTACTTGCCGTCCGGAGAGAATTTTATGTCGTTAACGGGTTTATGAAAATTGAAGTGGTGAAGGATCACACCCCGTCGGAAGTTTACGAGGAGGGCGCGACCATCTGGACATAAGTATTCGAGTGCAAGGACAATTCGCGTACTCACCTTCGTCCACTGAAATGAGAACATTCGCATCCGGACTAAGAGCCAGGGCGGATATATTTTTTCGGTTCTCAAACGGAAAGGTGAAGGATTGTTGCTGAAATCCGGTAAGAACTCGTACAGAGAAAAGCGAAGGATCATACTTGACGAGGTCGAAAACCGAAACGCGATTTCCGACCGGACTGAGTAGAGAATTGCCATCCGGCGTGAAAAGGATATTTCCCTGCCTGTAAACCGTGCCGCATATGTTGGAGAACTGGAAAAGATAAGTAGCCATTATACCGGTTCAAAGGGCACGCACCTTGTAGTTTGACTTCATATTTTTTGTTCAGAAGGAGGAAAGTCGGCACGACTTGCGCAAAGAGGACTAATGTTCCACAGTTGTTGCCAAAAGATTTCGGTAGATAGGATGCGTGTACAGAAAACCCGTCTGAAGAATGCCGCTCGGGAATGCGAACTTTTTTTTTGGCCTGACGAGAGAAAGAGGAAAGTTTGACCGGCTTAAACTTGAATGCCGTAATTTCCCCGGCCGGCAACTCGTCACTTGTCCTCGACGCGTCTTGTTGATCCCCCAATTACAGCACTGGCGATCTTCAAAAACGTCGTTGGGATTCTCCTTGCGTTCCGGAATAGAAAGGCTCTTGCGGAACCAAACTACTCTCCCGGTCAAGAGTCTCCCGGCTGAACCATCTTCGGGCGACAATGTTTTATCAAAACCGTTGCCTGTGCTCCCTCCAGAGATATGGAGTATTATACTAGCCGTAGGCGGAGATAATAGTGGTCGTCACATCGATATCTTACTCCTCGCAGTTTATAATTCGTCTCAATGGGAGAAGCTCCATCCACCTAGAAGATCCATTCCTCCCTCCTTACACAACGCAAACATCATCACTGGAGGAACCAGAAGTGTGGCAGGATCGCGCAACTATCCCCTTAGTTTGCCGATCGTGGCGCTGGGTGACTCTCAAATCGTACCCGAATACCTAAGAATTCGATCCATTCCGCAGCTTCGTGCAATTGTGGAGAAATTTGAGGAACCCCAGGATGAAGAAGCCCAGAATCCAGCTCTGGGAGTTCAGCGGATTGATTTCCAAATCGCAGAATCGCTGACAGCCTCGCTGGACCTCATCCCTCGTTTGTTGAGACACACTAAACAGTATGAACTTTCTACTCCTCCCGATCCATCTAACACAAGTGCCAACCAGTCTTGTCATCTACGTCAATCAAAATGGGTCGGACTGGCTCCCAGAGACACAGACCCCTCCCTCGGTCCTCGAGGCCTTGGCGGAACACTGTTCGGCGTCTCTACAACGTATCGAATGGTCGAATGTAGGGGAGGCTCCCGCGTGGAACGACTTGGCTAAACTCTGTCGCCGCGCACAAAACCCTCAAAACTCTTCGGCTTACATGGATCTTTTCCTACACCCAGCCTGTCCAGGGCGTCCTCGAGCTGCCGTTCCTTGAAAACACTATCCCTCGGCTTCATCCCCGATCCCGTAGATCATATCGTTGAGATCCCAGAAACCTGGGATCCGCTTCTGAATTACTTTACCAACTCAGAGATGCTACCCTCCCTTCGGCGGTTCGAGGTCGACATCTTCCCTACTGACCTCCGCTTCTTCCGCGTCCACGGTGCGAAAATCCGCACCTTCCGCACGACAAACTGGACCATCCCGCCCATGCTTCCCTCCACCCTCCCCCTCCTACCGAATCTTGACAGTCTCATCCTCACACAAAGCACCGAATACGTTACCCTGCCTCCATCTCATCCCACGCTCCGTCGCATATGTATCGCCGCCTTTCATGGAGAATGACATTGTGGTCCCGCCCCGTTTGTTCAATACCGCAGTCCTCAAGGTGCGCTCGATTGCATCGCTACTATGCCTTAAGTAACTTTTCGTCCTCCATCCCAGCCTTTGGAAAACGTCCTGCTCTCAATCGACAGCACCCATCTCCCGCGTCTGGACGAGGTCCGCTTGCGGAACACCGGCATTCTCACTAACCTGCTCACCGAGCCCGCCTGGCTCTTGAAATGGGCTCGGCGGTTTCACTTCAAAGGCGTGAAATTCTACGACATGCATGGCCGGTCCTTTGGTGATACCCGAGGTGCGTGTTTTTAATATGGCAAGCGAGGCATTAACGAGCCTGGTATACCCAGATCCTGAGAATGACCCGTTACTCCACGCTGTGCGCGGCTAGCTCGGTGCCGCGCGAGTCTATCTTCCGTACATGCAGCCCGTCCTTCGCGCGCTGTTTTTGTTGATCTTCGGCGACACCGCCACTAATTGGTGTATGTACTCATCCTCGAACGTCGGGACTAATTGCCTTGATCATGTTCGCGTGTGTACGACAAGAAGCCTGAAAAAAATGTCTATGTATAGAGAGCTGTCCATCGTCGAAAATAAAATATACAACATTAAATGGACCGATGCGACTGTATCATGTATGTCAATGCGCATCTCTATCGTATCATGAAGCTGTGTAGGACGGAAAACGCGCACACGCCAGCACAAATGATGAAGCCCAATGGATACCCGCCGGGGTTGTCCTGCACGCTGATAGACCATAGCTAGAATAGAGCGGACAGGCACAAATTAGGACTGGATTGAAGGGAGAAGACCAACGCGGAAGGGCAACTCACATAACCGCCAATTACAGGCCCAAAGCAGCGGGCAAGACTAACAATACTCTGGGCTATTCCGTTGGCCAGTCCAACAGCACTTGGTGGAGTCACTAGTTGACCAGACATGTCAGGGGCGGCTCCTAGTAGTTGAAGTGGAATAGAACGGAGGCGCGTACTATAGTTTAATAGGATTGAAACGGATGTGTACGCAAAGGTGCTCCCGCAATATCTCAGCGCGCTGTTAAACGGGAGTGAGATGACATGTCGAGATAACTGCAGGCATGGAAGGGAAACAAGCAGGCTTACGTGCTGATGGCCAACGCTACGGCACCGACGAGGTCAAGACGGATGCGGCATGGACAAGCGATGAGAAGGACATACCGGACATTAGGGCGAGATTGCCATCGGCTGAGGCGCTGGCGAAAGGACGGAGCAACGTTACGACAAGGTAGGCCGGGACGAAGAGCGCTGATCCGATGCGGAACATAGCCAAGTGCGAGAAGCGACCTCTTGGAGGGCTAATAAGATTCGATGTCAGATGAGACAGGATGCACGAGTCGCGAAAAACCATACCCGATATTCCTACAGAGTGTATCATGAGCGGGTGGCTATGGAGTATGCTGCCAAGAACTTACGGATAGAGATAGAATTGGTATGCGATTTGGGCAAGGCACATCAGCGCAACTGGGCGGGAGTTCAAATCTGCGGTCAGAGTGTAAATTTGGACGCACTGAGCTGCGCAAAATTGCCGGCGTCCAGATTAAGACCTCCGGCATCGTAGTCGCTGTCGCAGTGGTTTTAGCACCTCCGAAAGTTCGATCGAACAAAGAGAAAACGTACGTGACAAGGTATGACAGGAAGACCTGGTCGTGCGAGGTGGTATGCAACGCGAGCAGTCCGTACTGTATGATTACCAGCAGCGGAAGTTGCGAAAACAATGAGGGCGGCGGAGGCTCCAGTGCCGCCTCGATATCAGACTGAGGATCGTGCAACGACGCACGTCTCGACTCCAAAATGGGCTCCAGGCCATCCGTCTCGGCTTCAGAGCGCATCAGTAATTGCTGAGCATCGAGAACAGCCGGGGGCGTCTTGACTCCGGGATGCGCAAATATGGTGGGGACCCCAGTAGAGAACCGGCGGGATGTCGGTGTTCCATCCAAAGGTTGGGAGAACGAGGGTTGGCGAATTGGAATGGAGGGACGTCTCGGAGAACCAATTCTAAGCGGGCGTGTGGGAACCCCGGATGAAGGACGCCGAGAGGATGCCCGGAAATTAGGTGAAGCCGTGGTAGGAGCTCTTGACGCGCGATTCCCCGGGGAGGGAGTGAGGAGGTCGTTATCATCGAAGTCTCATCTCCAAACACGTCAGCAGAGTCGCGTTCTCCATCAGACCCCATCTCCGTGTCGCTCTCGAAAGGATCCTCGTTATCCACATTCATAGCAGCCGCAACCCAGAGATCGGCGATGTTGGTCACGGCAGTTTTCGTTGGCCATGAGCAGTCTCTGAGCGAATTGAGGTCGCCGGTGGTCGACGGCCGGTGGCCGTCCACATTGCTGCTCCGGCGCCTCCGTACTGAGCTGGCCATGCTACCCCTACGGGCACTGAGTTTTGTGGTGGTGGCATTGCTGGCCAGCCTATTGCGGTAACTGCCCGTGTATCCATAGGCAGAGCCATTCGCACGACTCGTCCGGGAAAAGGTTCGTGTCCTGTCGAGCCTCACTGGTTGGTGTGGGCTGGGCGAAGCATTGGGCGAGGGAGCATCGGGACACGCTTTGCAAAGTATCCCGAGAACTTCTTGCGAATGGTGCCAGTCAGGGAGGCAGGCTCGTCTTCGTCAAAGACCGGAGTCGGGGGACGAGATTCTTCCTCAGGAATAGGAGGGTGGGCATCATGATCGGGCTTCTCGATGAGGCGAATGCTGCCTTCTCGGGGCCCACCGTCGGGACCCAGGAAACAGCCCCAGAATTGATCCTAAAACGCAACTCCCTCAGCGCTATTTCTGCCATGGCCAGAAGCAAAATACCTATCAAGGTTACGGACGCCGCGACGGCGCAGGGCAGGAGATACGGATAGTTGACGAATATTGTGTCCTCGAAGAGCCCAGGCCACTTCACGGCTGGACGTTCGACTAGAGCCGAGATTAGAGCAGGGTAAATTTTGTGATGAGAAAGACTCACAAGAACCTCCCACTATGGCACCAGCCACACCACCCATGCCCCAGCAGAACCTGAGAGAGCGCGCGTCAGTATTTTACCTAGCTTCGACGCGATAGCGCACCCAAATAGCATAAGCTCTGCCTTCATTAGTGGGATCCGTAAACGAACGAGACCGAACCACGGGCCACTCCAACTGCGCGCCGGCGAAGACACCCTGCAGAAGGCGGACACATATCGCTTTCTTCGAGGGTAGTGCAGGTGCCGAAGACTACGCATGTCACAGCACTGCCCAGCAGCGAAACTACGAGCACAAAACGACGGCCGTGCTTGTCCGCGACAGTTTGCCTGAAATTTTCATAACGACGCGTCGAATATTGGGAAGGAATTACGTACCCATAGGATTGCCGTCAAAAAACTGAGTGAGGAAAAATGTGGACACTTTCTTTGCGTCAGGTATTGTGAGGGTCGCCCGGAAACAACAATTACCGAGTATTCCCGTCCAGAAGGCGATATCTGCGTCGTCCGTCAATTCACCAAAACCTGGTGTCTCATCAGACCACTGTCGGAAGTAGTAACAAATGCGATAGCAGACCTTTGACCATGAATAGGACGAATGGCGTCGAAACGTTGGCGGATAAAAATTCACCGAGCATGGTCTTTTGGACATTCATCAACTGGTGGCTAAAATATTGTTAGAATAGCTTACGATCGAGAGTACAAACCATGGATAAGATGGGTAACGGCGTCGCGTATGTTTCTCCAGAGGATTGCATCATAGTCGGAATTGGAGGTCTTTCGGCACGAGGGGTACCGGGCTCAGCACCCCCATCTTCGCCACTATTTCTCAAGCGCGACGCGAAGCTTTGGCCGACGCTGGCTGAAGTTGCCAAACGAAAGACGCCCGATGAAGTTGCGGACACGATTTTGCTCTGGGGTTTCGGGGCTGTCGTCAATTGCAGAGTCATCGGGACCAAAGGAACGTCGCGGTGGCATGAAGAGAAAGCTGTAGGTGGGATTTGGGCGACGCCTCGCAATAAAAGCTCAGAGCCAGAGCTTGTACCAAACAGGAGTAGGCGCCGATCACGTGGATCACACACCACTTGGAAACTTGAAACTTGAACCACAACAGGCTAACTCTTCCTGCGAATCGCCCACGACCTATCGACTTTCGAGCGGCTGAGAAGGAACGCCGGGGCCCAGGAAGTATCCGAATGTACAGGCGCTGCAACTTGAAGTTGTACATTAGAGTTCCTGGACTTTGCCTAGACTCAGGAGTCCATAGCCCCGTAGCTGAGCTCACGACTAGAGTCTTTTCAACTCGCTCTTCAGAACACGTCTGGGTGTGGTTGAGTTGGTGGCTGGGTTTTCAGCCGCGCCGTTGTCAAACCTCCAAATCAAAGACTCCGAGTAGAATGCTCTGGCATATTCGACAACTTGGTCTCCGTCAATAACAAGTCACTATGCTGTTGTATCTGGTGCCTGTAAAATCACCAGTCTGCTACTTTGCTGGCACCCACCAGTGTTGGTAATCAACGAAAATTGATCAAAGCTACACCCGTTACTTGTCTTGGATATTTATGGCTCTGGCACTGCTATGGGCTACGCTCATCGCGACACGGAAAACAGACTGTGGTAGATGTACACGTGTCTTTACTTGACGCTATGTTTTAGGTTTTTCCAGGGTTTCTCCTCTCCCCGAGTCATCCGAGCAATGGCGGTTGTCAATGTCGTGTACCTGGTTCTTTGCAATTGCCCGTCCCGCCCCGCTCGTCCAAGTTGCCCGCCAGATTTCGGCGATCTCACGCTCTCCAGGAGTCTAAGCCCGCTGCCCTGAGACGACCCGCCCCTTTAGTTGCTCCGGTGCTAGTGTCGGTAAGCCAACTTTTTTCTCTCCTCCTGTATCATGTTCATTGTGCTCAAAATTCAACTGAGTTTCCCGTTATTTGTGCACTGCTTTTCAATTTGGAGATGACTCCCGCTCTCGGACCCGATCTGTGGCCTCCCGCAGCTCATATCACTTGGGCTGTGGGTTTCCGACCATGTCAACATCGAGTCAACTGGTCGATGGACACGACATATATCTGCCGGCGCGTCATCATTCCATTTCAATCAGCATATAAAACATACAGTTTATTTCAAGGGACGGTAAAACATTTTATCACAAGCAAGTGCGAGAGAAAAAAAAACCGTTAAACGACGTTGTTCCCGGCTGGAATTTAACCGCCCGGATCATAATGGATGCATCCGCATCGTGGTCGATTGTGGTTGACGCTGGCATGCGCTAATGTTGGGTCCGTTTACAGCTAGGAATTTCTTTTAGGACCTGGCCTTAGTTGGAATAGGTTCCTCGAACGGTGGCCCGAATAAACTAACTTGTATTCTCAGGAGCCACCCGAAAAGAGCGCGATTCGAGATTTAGTTCGCTTTCGAGCAGGATTCCGGATCCGCGACCGCAGACTAATGGGTATGTTTACCGAGACGCGTGGCGGGTGGCGGCAAGGATTGTGATTTGAAATTCACCGATACCTCCGTGTAAATTGCCGTGAGAAAACGGAGGCAAAAGCGATCCGTCAGACCGGCTTTTACGCATCATCTCTCTGATACATAGTTGACAAGTCTGGTTTCGCCCCCCAAGACAGTGACTATGGCTATGGCATCATCAACGCTGCTGGCTGTGCGTGCCTGAAGTTTGTGCGGGAATATGTGGTCGTAGTAACAGGCTGGCTCGGTAGGGCAGACAACCTGAAACTTTTCAGTTTTGCGCCAAAAGACCCATTCGGCCATTGGCGCCGGGCGCGTTGACTCGATTGCCAGCTATGTCCGAAAACATACGTGCGACCAGCCAACCCTGAAGGCCGCCTGCTGGAGCGACGGTGACACTGTCGCCGAAAGGCGGTTTTACGACACTCCATTGTGCGCGCCTTTCGGCACTCCCGCAACCCCACTTTGCTGGCCGGCGTTTCGCTGACAATTTTTGCGCTCCTGTTCCACTGTTCCGTCACGGCATGTGACATTTTGTATCCCAGGAGATCCGAATTGGGCACCGAACACCGCAGTTGTGCTGTATGCGGAAACCGCAGTTACGCGAGCAGCTTCAAAACCTTATTCATTTTGGGCGTGGCGGGTTGCCGATCGAATCGATCACTTGGGAGGCGCGGCGCTTTATAAACCAAACAGCAATGACTCCTATTTTCATCCGACGCGTCTTTACTTCCGTCCCTCTTCCTCTTCACCTCTCGCCTTCCTTAAATTCTCTTTCGCTTTCCATCTTTCCTTCTATCCCCCCGTCTCGCCCTTCGCCCCCTTCTTTCACCATGACATCCTACCCTACAGCTATCATGGCCCCCACAAAATTCGTTCTTCCCGACCTCGTCTCGCACTGCACTTTTGCTATCCACACGAGCAGACATCGCAAGCAGGTATGTAACCACCTTCAGTATTCGTGTGCCTGCGTCTCAATTTTAGCAGGTCACCACCGAAACCAAAAAGTGGCTCTTCAAGGGTGACAACCTGCAAGGCAAAGTTCGCGACAAGTTCCACGCGCTCAAATGTGGAACCCTCTCAGCGATGTGCTACCCGGATGCCGGCTGCCCCCAGCTGCGCGTCTGCAACGACTTTTTGACCTACCTTTTCCACCTCGACAACCTTTCGGACGATATGGACGACAGGTCTACCAAGACGACCGCGGACGTCGTACTGAACGCGCTCTATCACCCTCACACCGACCGATCACCTGCTCGGGTGGGGAAGATGACGAGAGAGTGTGTATGTTCTCCTCGCCCATTGACGTGAGAGCTTATTTCCCCTAGTTTCTACAAGCGGATGGTCTTGACCGCGTCGCCGGGCGCTCAGCAAAGAGTACGCTTCCTTCGTGCAGACCGGCACACGCGACTAACCCTTTGATAGTTCATCGAGACCTTTGATTTCTTCTTCCAGAGCGTCACCCAACAAGCTCAGGATCGTGCCGCGAGAGTGATACCTGATCTCGAATCCTACATCGCCCTCCGTCGGGACACTTCTGGTGAGTGTTCCGTGCAGTCCGACAATTCACTCTGTCTGACGTATATTGACAGGGTGCAAGCCATCTTTCGTGCTGATCGAGTATGCCTTCGTCTGCTATACCAGTGACACGCAGTAATTAACCTCTTCTCATAGGTACGCGAACAATCTTGACATCCCCGACGAGGTTATGGAGCACCCGCTCATCGCGAGTCTGGGTGAAGCCGCGAATGACCTCGTAACGTGGTCCAACGTATGTCCTTCATTTCCCTCGGGTGTGTGTAAGTCCTCGTGTTAACTTATCTTGGTGGCGCAGGATATCTTCTCGTACAACGTCGAACAGTCTAAGGTACTGCGTTCAGCTGCCTCTTTGTCTAGATTTACTCACGATCGTTATGTCCAGGGTGACACGCACAACATGATCCCTGTTGTGATGCACGAGCAGGGCCTTGACCTGCAGTCTGCCGTCGACTTTGTTGGCGAGATGTGCAAGCAGTCCATCGATCGCTTCAACGAGGATCGTGCCCAGCTCCCGTCGTGGGGCACCAAGATCGACGCGGACGTCGACATCTATGTCGACGGTCTGGCAAACTGGATTGTGGGGTAAGAAGTTCCGACCTGCAGCATGGACCACGCTGACTGTGGACCAGGAGCCTACACTGGTCCTTCATGACCGAGAGATATTTCGGCAAACGGGGTGCCGCCGTTAAGGCAAGCCGCGTTGTCGAGCTGCTTCCTATTCGGAAATGATATAATCGCATCGATGGTGCGCGCTCGTGATCCCTACCAAGGAACTTATCTCATCGCCCTCGTTTGCTCCAGATCCCCACCCTTTTAATGCTATTCCACACCCGGATAGACCTGGATCATATTTTATTGCGGACGCCCCTATATCCGGCTCGCCGCTGTAACACCCTCTTCTCCGCCCAGGACAAGAACAAAAAAGAGTTATCTTAACTGTATCCCATCTAACTATGAACCCTTCACTCCTTTAACCACTGTATTTCTACTTCCCCATCGCCACTTCCTAGATATGCCACCTTCTACCCAGGCTGCACATAGTATCACATTTCTTATTACAGTGTGTCACAAAAATAAATGCGCACCCCCGTTTTATGTCATACCACGGGATGAGGTGGTACTTAAAATTTCTCCAGGCTATGAATGATAGTGGGGGGATGTAACTACCT